>JBAMJV010005343.1:0-150000 GCA_037951105.1 Echinarachnius parma | reverse complement strand
TGTTAAACTATTATGACCTACATTACCTATGCAGTTATGGATCTTGCGGGCCCATACGACACAGCTTATGCGGTGCGCCCCCGGTGCGCCTTGACCCCACACTGATGCAACTTTCGTTGACGTCATGCAAATAATACAAAATAAAACAATAAAAGGACAAAATGTTATCATTACATAGTTTACAATTATCTTCCAGTAGAAAATGTAATAAAAAGACGAACCAAGAGTTTGAGTTTAGTTGTATTTCAACAGGGCAACTTGCTTCACCAAATGGGTGTTCTTCTGCAAGTTCGTGCAAATTTAATAAATTTACAAATGCAACATGAACAAATATTATTCATATCTTTAATATTCTACCGATGTTGATAAAAAAAAAATTAAAAATTGTATTACATTTAAAAGTTGTTTAACTATTACTCACATTGCTATGCAGGTATGGACCCAGCAGGCCCGTACTACGAGGACACAGCTTATGAGATGCGCCTTGACCCCAGTGATGCAAATAATACAAACTAAAACAATAAAAGGACAAATTGTTATCATTACATAGTTTACAATTATCTTCCAGTAGAAAATGTAATAAAAAGACGAACCAAGAGTTTGAGTTTAGTTGTATTTCAACAGGGCAACTTGCTTCACCAAATGGCTGTTCTTCTGCAAGTTCGTGCAAATTTAAAAATAAATGTACAAATGCAACATGAACAAATATCATTCATATCTTTAATATAATACCGATGTTAATTTTTTTGTAAATGTATTACATATAAAAGTTGTTAAACTATGACTCACATTGATATGCAGGCATGGACCCAGCAGGCCCGTACTACGAAGACACCGCTTATGAGGTGCGCCTCGACCATACTGATGCAACTTTCGTGGATGTCATGCACACCGACACCGACCCCGTTTACACCCTTGGTAAGCTCCTATAGTCAAAATAAATCAACACCCCAAAATTATACTTTGATATGATTAATGTTGGTAATTAGGGTCCACATCTACAAGGAAATGATCCAGTTGGACATTCCTCCAGCAATCAAAAGATGAAAGTACAAACAGAACATCCACACAAAAGCATGCCCTGCATACCTCCATGCAATAGCTTAGACAGTGCTTTTCTTCAGACATAGCAACAGCTATTGTAATTGAAGTTGTGTGGGTTGGTATTCTATTCAACCGTGTGATGCTATTGTGATTAGCCTAATCTGTGGATGTTCTTTTTGTACTTTCATCTTCTGTTAATCTCATGGTAGCTGGCCAGTGATTGACAAATGATGTCACTGCAGGTCAACAATATAATTTGCTCTGGAGGGTTTTTTTAGGAGGTGGGGCTTAGCAACATGAAGACAAATAAATGATAAAATGTTTTAAAATATACAAAACATATTTGGGTCAAACCGTTTACAAATATTGAATGTGTACACTAATACATATGAACAGAGGTCAACATGCATTTGGGTTGCAGGGCCCCTTTAAAGGGAACTAACACCACAAAAATAATTGTCTGATAAATGAAAGATAATAGTTAAAGTAGTCCATTTTTACCAAAATGTTTATGAAAAATAGGTTTCCAGAAAAGAAAAATATAATTAAAAAACTCATCATTATAATGTGCCTATTGGGTCTGCAGATATGGTCTTAACTTGTCTCCTTTTTTAAAACAATGGTATTGACATTGTTGCAGATAGTTTGATTCAACTTCAATCTCTCCTTTTATTATTTGCATATTGAAGGTATGGGCATCTACGCCAAGAGTGGTCACGTGGACATCTATGTGAATGGCGGGAAGATGCAGGCCGGATGTGACCAGGGCATCATCGAGCAAATCATCGGCGAGGGCAGTCTAATAGGAGGTAGGTATTGAACATTATAATTATACCCTATACTATAGATAACCCCTCAGTATAATTTACAGATAAACACCGTGGCGTAGCTACAAGAGGGGGGCTTGCCCTCGTGCCCCTAATAATATGACATAAACAACGCTCTTTTAAAATTTTGTTCAAATGTTTACCCTTTATGTGTTGTTTTTGTCATATTATTATTGTAGCTACGCCACGGTGTATATCTGTAAATTATACTTATTCCGAACACACAAATGAAATAGGGTTCGATATTCCGAAGGCTCGTTTATCCGAAGGTTCGTTTATCCGAAGGTTCGTTTATCCGAAAATGAAATAGGGTTCGAATTTCCGAAGGTTCGTTAATCCGAAATGAAAATGGGGTTCGCCAATCCGAAAATGAAATGGGGTTCGTTAGTCCGAAAATGCAATAGGGTTCGTTAATCCGAAAATGATATGGGGTTCGTATTGAACCTTTCGGATTAACGAACCTCATTTCATTTTCGGATAAATGAACCTCATTTCATATTCGGATTAACGAACCTCATTTCATTTTCGGGTTAACGAACCCGATTACATCTTCGGATTAACGAACCTTCGGAATATCGAACCCGATTTCATTGTCGGAGAAACGAACCTTCGGAATGACAAAACTTCGGAATAACGAACCTTCGGAATAACCGAACCGTCGAAATAACGAACCTTCGGAATAACGAGCTGTAACCATATAGTTCTTTCATCCCCATTCACAATAGGTATTACGTAAATATCTACGCGAGTGATGATTTACATGATTTAAGAATTACTAGAAATATTACTAATGCATTATTACAAATTCCACCGACATACAGGAGGCGTCCAGTTCGTGGCGTGCAACCACCTTCGTGCGTACGAGTTGTTCACCGAGTCCATCAACCCGTCCAGTCCCTTCACCGCTATGCGATGCGACGGAATGACGTACGACGACTACCTGAACGGGAAATGCTTCGATCAGACGCAGACGACCAAGCTCGGTTACCATAGCAACCCCTCCGACATCGCGGTGGGAGAGGTGAATGTGGTGTACTACATGCAGACGCACGACGAAACCCCGTTCAGTGGTAAGTGGAGGAGACGGGATAGTGTAGCCACGTCGTGCCTGCAATTAATGTAATGAAGGTTACTATTCAACACGTGATTTGCAACTAATAAGCTGCATTTATCCGTTTTAAACATTATTAACATTAAAGGGATCTAGTAACATTGTCCAAATCATCAAAACTTATTTGGTACTCTAATGGTTCTCCTATACTTTGTTACATTTGTATTAACATTAGAAGCTTGGGACAAGTTTTGGTTTTTCGAATTTCCCCTATACGTTAAAAAAGATATTTATGATTGAATTGTTCGGATTTTAAACTATCCACTGGATAGTCATAACCGTGTACAAAGTCATTAATAATAGTGAATATCACTTTGCATTTTCGCTCATAACTCGGCCATATAACATCCATTTAACGTAACATGTTCACACATTACTCAGTGGACATATAAGATCATAACAATACACATATTAAATTGTATCAACCATTCATCACTTTTTGCCATCAACATAGTTACTAGATCCCTTTAATGCAGGAAAAACAGTGTATCATGTCAGTGATGACAATAAATGAATGAATAAATGAATGAATGAATGAATGAATGAATGAATGAATGAATGAATGAATGAATGAATGAATGAATGAATGAATGAATGAATGAATATATAAATAAATGAACGAACGAACGAAGGGACGAACGAACGAACGAACGAACGAACAAACGAACGAATGATATATGTATATACATTGATTATGATTGATATATTAATAAATAAGTTATCGAATACATTAAATTGGTGATACAGTTGATGAACAAAATCGTTGTGATCTTACTCCAACAAGGCGAGTCATACTGGGTAAATGTATACATGGTGGATAGGTTCCTGCATGATGACGTCAAGGGCGTAAATTAATGAATTAAAATTGAATATAATAACTATTAACAAGTTAACTGTTATCAATTGATAAATTATATCAATGATATAAGGCAAAAAATGCGTTCTTACTCCAACAGGCGAGTCATACTGGGTGAAGGTGTACATGGTGGACAGGCTCCTGCGTGATGACGTCAAGGGCGTAAATTAATTAATTAAAACTGAATATAATTATATAATTGATAATTCATATAAATTATATAATTGATGATGGTTCTTGTTCTTGCACTTTGCAGGTGAGTCTTACTGGGTAAAGGTGTACATGGTGGACAGGCTCCTGCGTGATGACGTCAAGGGTGTCTTCTACGTCACGTTGTTCGGTACCCAGGGACAGACGACCAAGCTACCGCTAAACTCGTGAGTCACGTCACCATCAAAAAGCCAATTATTTCGGGGATTTACAGACTATGTAAAATCAGTCAAATGTCCAGAGTACAGTATCCAGATGATGGTATAGACATATTTTGTATGAAATTTCAAATCAAACATGTGGATATTTTTGTTTTTGTTTTTTAATTCAAATGCATTCCTTTATTTAACACGCCGAGCCTATGTACTCAATTACGCACTGGCAACACTTAATTCAAAATGGCACATGACATCGAGGTTTTCCCTCGAGTAATAAAGATAATGCATTTTTTCAGATTTTAATCTCGCGCGTCCACGAAAAGCCCTTTATCATATTAATAACTTTTTCCATTTTATGATACTTTTACAAACTATTTTTCTTGCATTTTTACATTATTGGTGCCGTAAAATTCATTTGTTGTCAATTGATACTGCAAAATCCATTTTTTTTTGTAGTATACGTAGCTGCGAACGTGAAAAGTAATTAGTAGGTTGTTGATCCGGAGGTCTCGAGTTCGATTAGCGAATCCCAATTTTCTTTGTTCATTTGGAATAATCATGATAATTAAGTACCATTACTCATTGTACTGCAAGGGAAAGTTGATATAACTAGCCATAATAGTTCCTTTAGTCAATCAACTATATAGTATAGTTGATAATTATTTAACTATTTAATAAATAATATTTCGCTACTCGTACTTTATATTATTCTATTAAAGCGAATCGATGGAGTTCAAGCACGATGAGAACTACAAGTTCGCGATGTTGAGCGCAGACTACGTGGGTGACCTGACTGGCATGTACTTCGAGTGGAGCTATGATCGGGACTGGTATAAGCCTTGGGACTGGGACATCTTCAACCCACCCAGTGTCTACGTCAGCCATATAGAGATCGAGTACGCCGAGGAAACGTTCAGGTTAGTACCTCGATATATTTATTTATTTGTGTAGTTAGTTCGTTAGTTCGTTAGTTCGTTAGTTCGTTAGTTCGTTAGTTCGTTAGTTAGTTAGTCAGTCAGTTAATAATTGAATCAGCTATTTATTTATTTGTTCATCTATGTATTTGTTACTTGGGTTAGGTAGTTAGAAAGTTGGTTGGTTGGTTGGTTAAGTAATTAGTTCGTTAGTTAGTTAGTTAGTTAGTAAGTAAGTTAGTTAGTTAGTTAGTTAGTTAGTTAGTTAGTTAGTTAGTTAGTTAGTTAGTTAGTTAGTTAGTTAGTTGGTTGGTTGGGATTTGGACATCTTCAACCCACCCAGTGTCTACGTCAGCCATATAGAGATTGAATATGCCGAGGAGACGTTCATGTTAGATTCCTTGATATATTTAGCTATTTACTAAGTTAGTTAGTTAGTTAGTTAGTTAGTTAGTTAGTTAGTTAGTTAGTTAGTTAGTTAGTTAGTTAGTTAGTTAGGTGGTTAGTTAGTTAGTTAATTCAAACATATAGGGAAACTGACCAGAAATATATTGTGATTAAAAGAAGGCAAAGAAAATGGGATTCCAACGGGATTCCAACGGGATTCGAACCCGAGACCTCCAGATTGCTAGACTGGTGCTCTTCCGACTGAGCTATAGAAAACCCTAGACGGTGCTCGTCCCAGAAACCCCTTAATTCTCTTTGCCAGAATGGTCAGAAGCTATTATAAACCAGACATAAACCTGAAGGATACAAATCAACTTGGGGATATATGCGAGGGATCACCGAAGCGATACAGCTTTTTGTAATAATTAATTCAAACATATAGGGAAACTGACCAGAAATATATTGTGATTAAAAGAAGGCAAAGAAAATGGGATTCCAACGGGATGCGAACCCGAGACCTCCAGATTGCTAGACTGGTGCTCTTCCGACTGAGCTATAGAAAACCCTAGACGGTGCTCGTCCCAGAAACCCCTTAATTCTCTTTGCCAGAAGCTATTATAAGTTAGTTAGTTAGTTAGTTAGTTAGTTAGTTAGTTAGTTAGTTAGTTAGTTAGTTAGTTAATTAATTAGTTAGTTAGTTAGTTAGTTAGCTAGTTAGTCAGTCAGTCAGTCAGTCAGTCAGTCAGTCAGTCAGTCAGTCAGTCAGTCAGTCAGTCAGTCTGTCAGTTAGTTAGTTAGTTAATTGAATCAGTTATTTATTTATTTGTTCATCTATGTATTTGTCACTTATCCATTTATTATACGCAACCGTTATAGAAAGCTGTAGAATGGTTGTTATTTAGGTATAGCTGTAATACAACTCAATTACTGCCGTCCTGATAGTGAACTGGTCTTTTCATACCAATTAAAATCTCTCGCAAATGAAATATAACTACTTTATTAACAGAAAATTAGTTTTGATAGGCTTATATAACAAACAAAGCAAACTAGAATTGAAAACTAGTTTACATTTACAAACAGGTTTTGATAGGCTCATACTGTAATAATTTTGCAAGGCTAGGCTTGAAAGTGAAAATGTTTTTTTCTTCTGGTGTTGTTGACAGGACCCTAATGTGCCGCGGAGCTGGTACGGAGAACGATAAGATCCAAGCTGACAAGGATCAGGCAGCCTTTCTCGTCTCATCGTCGTGTTCGTAGATGACATCGACCTTGACCTCATCGCCCCATCCACTCATCGTTTTCGCAGATGATTTCGGCCTTCCTCCTGTCGCGTCATCGTGTTCGTAATTAGTGTGTATCGGTCGTTCTCGCCACATCATCGAGTATAGATTGCATCAACATGTTGCTAACTTTGACTTCCAAATGCTTAGGTTTATCATGCCTACAAAAACATATTTTCATGTACTACAATATGTTTTATTAGTTTATAATAATACATGATTGTATACAATGCAATTCATGTTTGTAATGTAATTTTGTACAAGTTCACTTTGTTTTGAAGATAAATGATATTAGTTTACTAAATATACGTTAAACTTAGGACTATCCTGATGAAATAGTATTTTTTTTTGGAAATATATTGTGTTCTTAAAACAAAATTTAAAGTTTTGGTGGTTTGCACTATCGTTTTTATCTTTTATACAGTGTAAATATATACTGTATTCTCTCATCGGTAGTATGTTTAATTTAGTTTGTTTTAATAATTGATAAATTGAAAGAAAATCCATCGAAAAGAGATTATTTTTGATAGCTCTGCATGTATTACAACTGAAAGAGATGATGTTAAGTTTGTGCAAAATCGGTAGGAGGATAAAAAATATCACTATAATATTTCACAAACAGTCACCAACATTATTATTCACTAAAATTGTAAGTCTGAACGACCGCCTCTAGTTGATATGTGATCGTGTTGTTATTTGTATGATGATGTTTTTGTACATGAAATGTTACAAAGCTCCATCGTGAAAGATATTTTACGCCCTTAGCAATGTTTTCGTCAATAAATCGTTAATCATTAAGTATTAACTATCCGTCAAATCCTATAAGGATCCCGCTCCTCATGGCGGTTTTCTGCGCTTAGTGAAAATAAAAGTGTTTGTCTGCACCTTATCTAATTCACTCATATATGTTGTAATTATATATATTTGAAGGAATATTCTGTGCGCTTCTTTGAAGTTCAGAAATAAAACCAAAGAAACAATTAAGCTTGCACCATTAATTTGTTTCCACTTGTTTATCGTTGTTTTTGTTATTATAATGTGACGAGTTGCGTGATAAACCGGGAAGAACAATAATTACATAATTGTGACTATTTTTTTTTTTAATATGAAGTTCGAATTAATTAATAGGGCAGGGTTTTGTTTCTAATTCAATCTATCTTCACCGTTCTCGGAATCTAAATTCAACACCATCTTCGTGACAAACACACTATTGCAAACACAAATATGATGAAGCGGTTGTAATTATACTCGAATTATTGAAGTAGTACAAGTATGGTGTACTCCACATTATTACAGTAGTACAAGTAAGGTTTTGTTTCTAATTCAATCTATATTCACCGTTCTCAGAATCTAAATTCATCTTCGTGACAAACACACTATTGCAAACACTAATATGATAAAGCGGTTGTAATTATACTCGAATTATTGAAGTAGTACAAGTATGGTGCACTCCGAATTATTAAAGTAGTACAAGTATGGTGTATTCCGAGTTACTATAAACGTAGTTCACGTATGGTGTATTTCATAGCGTATCGTTATACTTCTGATCTGGGCACTATCACTTAATTGGGGTTCATGGTTTAATATACTCCCTTATTGTTCTAATGTTGTGTTTTCAATGTATGTTTGTCATATTATTGGGGGCATAACACATAACCCTTCCCCTCCTCCACATACTACAACATGTCCCAACATTAATTACAACGGGACTTTCTGCAACGATAACTTTAAAATAGTAGATCAATCAGAATGATATTTCAGGGTATGAATCTATAACTTATTACCATAACTTGTGTCCATTTTCGTTCATAACGCGTGAACACAATGGACAACACGTCACCTTACATTACAAAACCTGGAGGGAAGGGACATCTGACACGATTGACAAAAGATCCTCATTCTCCATGACCACTGAAGCAAATCGAATAGGGTTTTCTGCAAGATGTAGGTAATAAGTTATAGTTTCATACCCTGAAATATCATTCTGATTGATCTACTATCTTTAAAGTTATCGTTGCAGAAAGTCCCGTTGTAATTAATTTTGGGACATGTTGTATAGCTATGCCACCAATGTGGAGTACGTGATGCACGCAATGTGCACCATTTTTCGTGCTTAATTTATGAAATGAAAATTAATTTACCATGCAATAATATTAATAATAATTCTGCAATTATATTACGCCACCTATCTAAAGAAATTATATTAAGAGACGCATAACAAATATGCATTACAATTATAATTGCACTCGCTTGTTTTTTAGGTTATACTTAAATTCATCAGACAGGACATAAAATTAAGGTGAAAGTTGAAACTTGAAGTGTGCAGTCAACTTGAAAAAAAACATACGAATATCAAATTTGGGACAATAAATTATCCAGTGGTGAATGTCGTCTCCATCGCTTCATGCACAAAACATTCCGCCGGATAGAACAATGTATATCGCCTGACAAGGAACGGACAAGAAACTCATACGAACGAATTGAAAATGTTACTCTCCGTCGGGCAACTGTTTCCGCTATCCGGTGATATGTGACCGAGCCTTAAATATACTACGGTGTAATTTCATAAACAGCGTTTTTTTTTCAAACCTTTTCTGAAGACAAAATTGTGAAGGACAGAAGTGTAATATCGTGATAATGTCTGATGGGAAGTAGTTCCTCTTCATTAGTGTAGAATAAGATTATTCACACTAGCAAGCAATGTAGTTCATACAGGATATAGTTTTAATATCTTTTAGAGGACAGAAAGGTTCGAAAATGTGTCATTTACTTGTAACTTTATATCTGTAGTGTTCAGTGTTTTGATGATGCATAAGCTTGAATCAGTCTTGGGGGGGGGGGGGGGGGGGGGGTTCTTGGTTTATACATGTATGATTATTTGTTTTTATTACCGCACATTACTTTACACCCCATCACTGTAGAAATAAAAGAGGTCGAGATAAAGCATGTATGTATTTCAAAATATGAAAAATGGATTTTATTGAAAGTCCCAATTTAAATATATACATGCAAAGACAAAATATACATAATTTATACAAATGGAAGTCATTTAATTTCCATGAAGCAACTACCTTGGTAGTTGTATTAAGCTACACTTATACATGTAAAGGTATGTACAAAACTGACAAATAATCTTGAATTGATTAATTAATCCATTTCATTTAAAATTATTAATATTGTCGCCTTAGATATAAATATGGAGTTACATCTTTATCACATCTTAAAACACCATATATTTTATTCCAAGTTATATCCTGAAGGTGGTGATTTCATGTCCTGTTATCATACAGTTATTTCAATAACTCACTGCATATTAATCTGCACATGGTGGAAGGATATAGAAGCCAGAACAAAACAAAAACAATTTAATACGTTCAAAGCAGGCTATACAAACAAAATATTACTTTTGAAGGGATACAAAACAAAAAATAATGGATTAGTTTTAATGTTATAGAGGGTCAAAAAATATATTACTTCAAACGTCATAATGAAACAAAAATAATGGATTACTTTTAAAGCCTTACCAAAACAAAAAAGGGCTGTATTACTTTCAAAGTTAAAACAAAACAAAATAATATATACTTCTTACTCATAATAAACAAACAAAAATGTCAAACTAAAAATATCAATCACATTATTTGTGATTTGAAGGAGAGTTTATTAAATATAGAGGTACATAGGGTTTACAATATTAATTCGTACATCAGGGGGTATTTCACAAAGACACTAAGTTGAACTTACCTGTATGTAGGGCCTAACAATTATGGAAAGCCATTTGTAGCCTTGTAATACAACATATTCAAAAGCAATTTGAGAGTATTTGAGACTTCCACTAACAAATATATCAATTATTTCACGGCTCCACAATAACAACTATAACTGATTTTTATAAAACATAATGCCTTTTCAAAATAACTGTTTCAACAATTTTACAATGAAACTAACCTCTCTCCATAATTGTTAGGTCCAACTTAGAGTTAAGTTTCTTAGAATCTCTATGAAACACCCCCTTATACATGTATATACCTCTTCTCAGCCACTACAATCCGACTCTCTATGTGAATATTAACAATTTTCTCAACATTATTGCATAACAATATCGTGTATATTTTCCATAGATAAAAATTATTTGCACGATTTGTGTCTTATGGCTAGACAGAACAAAAATACTTCCTCTTTCTTTTAAGGTTGGAATGATAAATACGATCTACAATCTATACATTTCATTATAATACGGACGGTAAGAAAAAAACTTGCATACAAAATCAACGTATTTCTAAATAATTGTAAAATATGTTCTGGCAAGATCGTATGGGCGCATGGAATTCACATCATGGATCATGGTCCCGAGATCCAAACTGATACAATGCCCCAGTATTTCCGTCTTTCAGCAAGACATTCATGTCATACTGCTGCTCTCAACCCAAGTGTATATATAGTACCTAAGCAGGAGTTGATTTCGTGAAATACCGTAAAACTTCGCCTATAGGCGCTACTATCTCACAGTATTAGCAGGTATTAATCAACAGCCCCAGCCGCGTCCACAAGGATCTAGTATAATGAATATGTATCTAGCCCTTTGTCAACGATCTTCGAGCAGGTCTTAATGAATATTCATGATAGCATAATCATGTAAAGTTGAGACAACCCTATTGAACCAGTACCGCCTATAGGCGAAGTTTTACGGTATGTCATGCGCCTCATCAGGATTATAATAGTACTTGGTACATGATCGCGCATTTGCACATGGATTATGTAAGGAATGCGCTTCATAAATGCAATATGTTATTACTATTTATCATATATAAATATAATATACATCCATATATGGATATAAAACCATTGAAAATCACTTTTCACATAATTTTAGCTAATACAAGTGATCACATTAATTTTACTGAAATGTTTAACCTTGTTAGGTAAATGTTCATTATATTCTGTTTTAAACTGGATAAAGAGTACATAAAACTCAATGACATCTTGTGCTATACAAACAAAATGTTATTTGTTTAAGGTCTTTGTTCCAATTCTTTAATTAATTTCATTTGATTCATGTCCTCAATCTGCATACAAACAATAATTACAAATGGATAAAAATGGTACAAATACAAGCAAAACTAGGTGCACAGATTCAAAATAATCAATCTAACAACAAATAGATAAGAATATAGGGAAATAGCAAACTAACTATGGCCCAACGGTAGAAAGAAAAGAGAGGACAAAGGGATAGGAGAGACATTATGCTAACCATAGGCGTACCCAGGGGGAGGGGATGGGGTTTGACCCAAAAATGACTGTTTTGGGGGGTTTGAACCCCCCCTATTCAACTTGTAGCCGGTCTCGAGACCACATTTTAGGAGTGTCGACCAGCCTTACCGATGGTCTCGGCTTCGAAAATTTTCTACGGACAATTGGGCTGCCTGCATCGGGAATCGAACCAGATACCTCCAGATTGCTAGACCGCTACTTTACTCATTGAGCCACAAGGCCCTTTTTTTCAAAGTATGTTTTTCATTTATTTGATATATCATTATTACATCTTTATTAGTACAAAATGTACATCAAAACCATCTTAAAACAAGCTAATTTGGCTGGTTCACGCCCTTTGCATTCTTTTTTTTTTTTGGGGGGGGGGGATATTTCTGATATAACAAGGTAACTGATATAGAGAGGTAATTTTCCATGATCCCAAAAACCTCATTATAAAGGGGTTCCACTGTACCAGTTCTGACTTGATGAGGAACTCTTGCTTTGGAATCCGCATTTATCTCTCTTCCCCACCATCCTCTCCCGAGCCCTCCCAGACTGTCTGGCCTCTTGGATGAACGGCTGATACTTGGTGAACAGAGCTTGTGATATCTGAACAGAGTCTCCTGCAAAAGCAAATGAAAACATAGTCTCAAATTATTATAAAACACACAAAAAAACAGTTGATCTCGTAACACATTCTTCTTGCTTTGGAATCCACATTTATCTTTCTTCCCCACTATCCTCTCTCGAGCCCTCCCTGACTGTCTGGCTTCTTGGATGAACGGCTGATACTTGGTGAACAGAACTTGTGATATCTGAAGAGAGTCTCTTGCAAAAGCAAATGAAAACATAGTCTCAAATTATTATAAAACATGGTACTCCGTGGAATCTGTGTGCGAACTTTCTCACCGGGTGAATACATGTATAATGCACAATTAAACACTGGATGTCATTTTATTAGTTTGAGGTCTATAACTCCACGAAAAAGAGATTTCAAGCCCTAATTTTTAAGAATCCTTAACCATACTCTCAATGTAAAACTATTTTATATTCGCTGCTACACATATTCGCTGCTACACATAAGATTCCTTAACCATGTTCGCTGCTACACATAACATTCCTTAACCCTACTGTCAATGTAAAACTATTTTATATTCTCTGCTACACATAACATTCCTTAACCATACTCTCAATGTAAAACTATTTTACATTCGCTGCACATATTCGCTGCTACACGTAAGATTCCTTAACCATACTCTCAATGTAAAACTATTTTATATTCGCTGCTACACATAAGATTCCTTAACCATACTCTCAATGTAAAACTATTTTATATTCGCTGCTACACGTAAGATTCCTTAACCATACTCTCAATGTAAAACTATTTTATATTCGCTGCTACACATAAGATTCCTTAACCATACTCTCAATGTAAAACTATTTTATATTCGCTGCTACACATAAGTTTCCTTAACCATACTCTCAATGTAAAACTATTTTATATATACTGCTACACATAAGATTCCTTAACCCTACTCTCAATGTAAAACTATTTTATATTCGCTGCTACACATAAGATTCCTTAACCATACTCTCAATGTAAAACTATTTTCTATGCTGCTACACATAAGATTCCTTAAACCTACTGGCCATGTAAAACTATTTTATATTCGTTGCTACACATAAGATTCCTTAACCCTACTGTCAATGTAAAACTATTTTATATTTGGACAAATAATGCCC
Organism: Echinarachnius parma; assembly: GCA_037951105.1. NCBI lineage: Eukaryota > Metazoa > Echinodermata > Echinoidea > Clypeasteroida > Echinarachniidae > Echinarachnius > Echinarachnius parma. Next base: position 136,220 of record JBAMJV010005343.1, on the reverse strand, counting down.
ACTATACACAGGCGAACTCTTCAGACGTGTTCCAAGTGAACACAATTTTTTTTTGCAGGGCATCACACCCAGTGGTCACTACAGGCAGGTTGGCTGCTATAGACAGGTGGATGCTAATGTTTGACTGTACTCATCAATACGACTATAATGGAGCAGATTTATCTATTGTAAGCCCATGTTATTGTAATAAATGTGTATCGTGTCCACTTGAGGGAAAGACAAAATACCATGATTATGGTGGACACTATAGGCAGGTTGACTGTTATAGACAGGTTGCCACTAAGAAAGGTTTGACTGTATTCACCAATAGGAATAATGGGGGTATATTCCTGTAATGCAGTGGAACCTCGTTATATAACAAGTTCATTGGGACCATGGACATTATGTTATATCACATATCTTTTTATATCAGGGTAAAATAACTAAACAATATAAAGAGCTGGAACCATTAAAATCACCTCATTATAAATAGTTTTTGTTACATCAGAGCTCTTTATAATGAGGTTCCACTGTAAATCCAGGGTATAGAAAGGCTTGCATGTACTCACCAACAGGACTAGTGGGGTAGCTTTCTCTGCCGTAAGTCCAGTTGCTCTCAAAGAGGAAAGACTTCTCATTGAATACATCCTGGTTGTACCGCTCCTGTCGGTCTAAACACTCCAGTAGGTAGGATATGAAAAGATGCCACCGACCGTGGTAGTACCTGCATATTAATAAGAATAAAAATGGGAATGAGAACGATGACGATGACGATGAGGATGATAACGATGACGATGATGACATCCTGGTTGTACGGTTCCTGTTGGTCCAGACACTCCAGTAGGTAGGATATGAAGAGATGCCACCGACCGTGGTAGTACCTGTATATTAAAAAGAATAAGAATAAGAATGAGAATGAGAATGATAATAATGACGATGACGATGACGATGACGACGGTGACATCCTGGTTGTACGGTTCCTGTCGGTCCAGACCCTCCATTAGGTAGGATATGAACAGATGCCACCGACCGTGGTAGTACCTGCATATTAGTAAGAATAAGAATAAGAATGAGAACGATGACGATGACGATGAGGATGATGATGACGATGATGACATCCTGATTGTATGGTTCCTGTCGGTCCAGACACTCCAGTAGGTAGGATATGAACAGATGCCACCGACCGTGGTAGTACCTGCATATTAATAAGAATAAGAATGAGAATGAGAACGATGACGATGACGATGACGATGACGATGACGATGACGATGATGATGATGACGATGATGACATCCTGATTGTATGGTTCCTGTCGGTCCAGACCCTCCAGTAGGTAGGATATGAACAGATGCCAACGACCGTGGTAGTACCTGCATATTAATAAGAATGAGAATGAGAATAATGACGATGACGGTGACGATAACAATGACGATGACGATGACGATGACGATGATGACATCCTGGTTGTACGGTTCCTGTCAGTCCAGACCCTCCAGTAGGTAGGATATGAAAAGATGCCACCGACCGTGGTAGTACCTGCATATTAATAAGAATAAGAATGAGAATGAGAATAATGACGATGACGATGACCATGATGATGACGATGATGACATCCTGATTGTATGGTTCGGGTTGTTCCAGACCCTCCAGTAGGTATGCTATGTACAGCTTCCACCTACCATGGTAGTACCTTAATGGATATCATATGCAATCATGTATAATTATTCATTAGAAAACTGTTTTTATATCTTGGTTTCAAAAAAAAGAAAGACAAAAAAAGAAAGAGTTGCAATCGATTGTAAAGTTGCAATTAATTGCAAGTCAGAAAATATGCACATTTGAACGGATGGGATATGCGCATGAAGTCGCATGATCTGACTTGCAACTTTACAATCGATTGCAACTCTTTCAGCAACGGGGCCCGGAAATCATTTTGTAATAACAAAGTTTGCTATATCAGGATTCTTAAAAAACAAAGTCAAGTGTAAGTGCATTGACTAAATGCACAATTATGAGCCAACACATGGCTGCACATTTTACTCTCTTCCCATAGCCCCCTTTATTTAAAAAAATGATCTGAATCGTATAGTCGAACCTCGATATTATGAGAACCTTTGCGACCATGAAAATTACCTTGTTATATCTAATTATATCAGGGTAAAACATGATTGAATATATAAAGACCAAGGACCAGCAAAATAAACCTTAATTGTTATAAGAAGGTTTTGTTATGTCAGAGCTCTTAATGATGAAGCGTTAAGCACTCAGAGATGATTATTGTATCATATAAGGGGCTATATATTTCGAACCTATTATCGTCACCCATCATCATCATCATCATCATCAAAATACATGAATCAAATCAAATCAATCATCACCATCATCATTACCACCATCACCATCATCATCATCATCATCATCATCATCCTCATCATCAACATCATCATCATCATCATCATCATCCTCCTCATCATCACCATCATCATCATCACCTCATCATTATCATCATCATCACCACCACCATCATCATCATCATCAAGAATGCACTACTTACGATCTCAGTAGTCCTCCCCACTGCTTGTTAGCGTAGTCTACAATCTGTCAATACAAACGGGGACACACAAGAGGGGTACATATAAATTACACTTGCCAGCAAACCGTAAGCCAATTACTGACTGAATTCCACTCCATGAAGGTGATTACAATAACCCAATGAAGGTGATTACATTTTTTTTGGTAAACACACATTACTCCACAGACCCAAGCCTGAGAATTTTCCAGACCATTTGAGTCTTGAATGCATTAAGCCTTCTAGGCTAGATGTACAACTTAAAAAGCATAGACACACACAGCTTACATCATTATTTTACTGCTTTGTTATTTGTGCTTCAATTAATGCTTCAATAACATTTATATTTTTGAAGATATGTGTAAATAAAATTAACCAAAAATTGAAATCTAAAATTCAATAAAAATAAAAAATTGAAATTAGAAAACAATATTGATATTGAAGATAGAAAATTTAAAGTTAAACATTTAAACTTGAACATTTTAATAAAAAATTGAATTTGATATTGAAAATGTAAATTTGAAATAAGAATTTAAAAATGAAATATATTTCAACAATTTTGTTTTCCTTCCAGATAATGAGATACCGAATACAGACTGAAAAGTGCTACTTACATTACCAGTTGGGCCCCATAGAGTCAGCTGGTTCCTCGCATTGTATTCATACTGATTTCTTTCCTGTGAACAGCAAAAAATAGCAATAACCGTTAAATAAATTTATTCGCACAAGGCCTATTCATGCAGAGCAGCTTCTACAGTATACCTAGTCATAAGATACAGTATACATTGCAGACCCACACAATTATGTTATGTACATTCTCAACTCCCTGGGGAGCAACCACATAGGTGCACCAGGCTGACGTACACCAGACCCAAGTATCTATTTACACTCCTGGGGGGTGTTTCACAAAGATCCTGAATCAAAATTAACACAAAGTTGGATTTCAAAATTATGGAAAGCAATTTGTGGCTTCGGAATTAAACATATCCAAGAGCCCAACTGTGAATATCTGAAACTTTCCACCAAATTTCACATCAATAACTTGAAGTCTCTTTGATAACAGAAAATGTTAAAGGGATCTAGTAACTTTGTTGACATGTGCAAAAAGTGATGAATGGTTGATGCAATGTATATTATTGTTATCTCATATGTCCACAGGGTATTGTGTGAACATTTCAAGTCAAATGGACAGTGCATGGCCAAGTAATGAGCGAAAATGCAAAGTGATATTCAATAACTCACTGCACTCACTTTGTACACAGAAGAAAAACTCGCCCGGAGTTTTCTTATCTGAATACTTCGATCGTACATATCTTTGTAACGAAAGGGAAATTTGAAAAACCGAAACCTGTCCCATGATTTTATTGTTAATACAAATACAACAAGGTATGAGGGAACCGCTAGAATGAAAAATTTATTTTGAGGATTTGGACAATGTTACTAAGTCCCTTTAATGATTTTTATCAACATTGTAGGCCTGTTTAACAATTTTACAAAGAAACCAAAGGCTTTCCATAACTTTTAAGTCCGACTTAGTGTTAAGTTGGACTTGGGATCTTTGTGAAACACCCCCCAGGGTTGAGGGCAGCAATGTGTATAAGAATGTCTCGCTAAAGGACATAAATACCAGGGCATCTATCATTATCGAGCTTGGGAACCCATGATTGGAAATCCAGCAAATCTTACTTCAATTTCCCAAAACAAAAGTAAGTGCTTAATATTAGCATCCTGATTTAGTATTTCCTACTTTGTAAAATTTTGTAATGAAACCTTTACAAAGGGATAAAAAGAGATTGAAATAAAAAGGGGGAGATGAAAGCTTACTGTTTCACTGGTTGCTATGGATCTCGCATCCTGCAGCCATGTGCCTAGCAACCAGTCTTTATGCGAGGAGGTGATGTTATCCATGTCAAGGATCAGATTGGTCAGTAATAAGCCATTGCTCCTGCAAATGTAACACAGAAAACTCCTTGAATAAATCAAAAATGAGCAATGAAAAATTGGCGTCGCTAAGAGTCGAACCAGAGACCTTCGGCTTGCTTGACCGGGGCTCAACCATCGAGCCAAAAAGCCTCTCCATACACAGTATTGTCATTATCCATTTCTCCTGCAAAAGAAACAACAAAAATATGTTAATACATCTAGTAATAATCTATTTATCCTGCTAATGTAATACGAAAACAGTAGTATTCAACCTGCTAAAGGAATACGAAAACACCTTACTGATGTGCCTCTAAATAGGGCACCTAGATACATGGAGCGCTATAAATGCTATACATTATTATTATCATTATTCATAATCTGTTGATCCTGATAATGGAATAAAAAATACCTTAATGCCTAATAATATATTGCTGAACTGCTAATGTAATATATGAAAGCAACTTGAAAAGATCAGACCCCTTGTCTGATCTTTTGATCCTAGCAGCAGCCTCTGACAAAGATTCTGCTAGGATTGAAAACTCAGGCCCTTATTAATCCACCCCCCCCCCCCGAATCCACCTCCACCTCGACGTTTCGCGTGATAATTCCGCAACGCGCGCAGGTATTGCCGCGGGACTTCATGAGTTTTTTCATTGAAGTCTTGCACAACTTTTGAGACCAAATTTGCGACGACCGGGTATACCGTTCTAAAGTCCCGTGACCTTTTGTGTGACCTTTGTGAGACCTTTAATGGTCAATAATTTATTCCATTGAAAAAAACAATAAAAAACATATAAGTCGAAAAACAAAGAAATACATTAAAAAATTCAAAAACAAAGAAATACATAAGGAAAATTTGGGCTTTTGCAATTTGTAATGTTTAAAACCTGTTAATTAAGTCATAAAGAATATTCATGCACAAAAATAGCATATTCTGAGCAATATTTAGTGATTTACAGACAAAAAGGGGATTTCTGCATAAATTTGCATAATCAATTAAAAATTGATTATTTAAAAAAAAAAAAAACAATGCAATCTTGTAGATTATGTTGCAAGCTATCTGCGTGTCAAATTTCGTGGCGGCCGCGCGTTCGACGGCCGAGATCTCAGGGGGGGGGGTGGTATCCACCCCCCCCCCGCTTGTATTGTTAATACGAATAGAACAAGGTATGAGGGAACCACTAGAATTCCAATTGGATTTTGATACACAGTAATATTTGATTCATCCTGATAATGGAATAAAAATACCTTAATGCACAGTAACAATCCATTAGTCCTGCAAATGTAACATAAAAGCAACTTGAAAGTCAATTACGGGGCTGAGCGTTCAATCCTAGCGAAGCTTGTGTCGAAGATTCTGCTAAGATTGAAAACTCAAGCCCTATTAACTGACTCTCATTTTTATTACAGTCAGGAATTTTTTTTTTTTAGATTTCAGCAAATTTCTCGTAGTTGAACAATTATTTAGTTGCCCAATCAGGCAAGCAAACTAGACAATTTATGAAATGTTACTTGCCCAACATCAATTTTTACTTGCCACCGGGCAAGCAGGCAAGTGCTAGTGCAAGTGCCCTGCATATATTAGTACTCACTTGACTGATATCTTATCCTGAGCATAAAATGATTGCATCAGTTTCTGGTAGAAGTCAAAGGCCAAGTCTTGCAGGACATTCCTTGTCACATCAACCAGGTCATATCTAGAGGGAAAACAGGAATTGTGTCATTATACATGTACATCAATACGTTGGTCTCTGTTATCCCATCAGTGCCTAAGGCCCACATATTTGTGGTTTGGTAGTCCTACACTTAAACAAGAAGAAGACTAGTTATGTGAAGTGTACAGGAAGAAAGAGCATAAATTCCTCTATTTTTAGAGCCCTATTTTGTTACTCTACCTGCTTTAGTTATTGTTTAATGATTTTTATTATTGCGTAAATCACTATAATTTAGAAAAATCCTTACTGGTAAATTGGCAACACATTGTGATATTTTTAAAACAGATATTGGCGTTCAAATTGGCAACTTTGCGGCAAAGTCACTTCATATTTGTCTTAAATGGTCATTACATAATATTTTCCACCTATTTTTATGTCATTGATCTTTGAACAAAATTTAAGAGTTGCCAATTCGTAGAAGAAAACAATGATCAATTTTGCCTTAAAATAGCTCTCATCCTTGATGGGTTATACAAGATGGGGGGGGGGGGGGAGGCTATGGAATCAGCAAAAAAGTTCAATAACAACGATAATAACAATAAACAATAAACCTAGGCTACACACAATATCAGAAAAGGTTTGACAATCCCAAAGCTGAAAATGGTATCATAATGGTAACACAAAAGTACAATAACACCTGATGATAACAATAAACCATAAACCCTACACATCATACCTGAAAAGGGAGCTTGATCCTAGTGTCTTAGATGCATCCAACATCAGATGCCATGCATCAGCTACCTTGGTGTAATCGTACCAGATCTACAGGAGAAATACAAACAACTATGAGTACAAAACCATCACTGAATATCTACTCTACTTCTACATAAAATATGAACAATCCTAATTAAGTAAAAAGATGTCGTTGGATTGGTATATTTATAGCTTGGATGTCATATGATACAGGATATTAATGCGATATTGGCAGATTCATACCTTAGCTGTCATGTTATTGGTAGAATATTACCTTAGAAGTCATATGATACTAACAGGAAATCATATGATTGGTAGACTTCAACCTTAAATGTCATGGGATTAGTAGATGTATACATGAGCGGTCATGTAATTGGTAAATTCAAACCTTAGATATCATGTGATTGGTAGATTTAAACCTTAGATGTCTTATGATTGGTAGATTTGTACCTTTGTGATTGGTTTTATATCTCAGTTGTCACATGATTGGTAGATTCATACCTTAAATGTTCTGTGATTGGTAGATTCAAACCTTCTTAGATGTCATGTGATTGGTTGATTCATACCTTGGATGTCATGAGATTGGTTGGCCGCCTGACTGGTATGGCGCACACATGATCCTTGTCTGTGTTAGTGTTGTTGTACACCGTGCTCTGTAGGATGCTCCATGCGTCTGCTGCAGCCTGGCTCCACCCTGGCTCAGCGGAGTAGCGTCTCCTGGAATACTGCTTGATCCTGGGAGAAAACAGGTTAGTTTTTATATTACCCGCTCCGGTGTATTAACCGCATCCCTAACTTTGGGGGGTTTTCCAGGAAAAAAAAAAAAATTTGATAGTATAATTCTTGATTTTTGGATGGTCAAAATGTGCCGAGAGTAAGAAAAAACATCCTTCTTTTCCAGAGTTTTGGTCTATGAAATATACTTCAATTTACTGAAGTCTCTGAAGCACATTAAGGAAATTATGAGCCCCTTCCCCGATCAATCCGTAATTTATAACATTTGTTGAGCTTAACAGAAAACAAAACATCCTATCGTGATTGATCGCTAATTTCAGTCAAATCACGTCTGCACGCTTTTTTTCCCCACCACTTGCAAAGGTACGTTCGCAATTTTTCATCTCAAAAAAGAGCTTAGAATTTACTATTTTCGAGGGTGGATTGAACCAAATCTGAACTTGTAAGAAGGAATAAACATATCAAGGTACAGTGTTTTCATCTCCGATTTGATTCATGTTTTGTTTTGTCTTCGTTTGTCTTCCGTTTGTCTTGGTTTGTTCACTACAGTCCCATGCATAGTATTTCATGCTGTGTTGTGCTAGTGGGGATTTTCGTGCAATTTTCCCTATCTCCGTGTACAAACCGCACCCCCCTTTTTGCCGGTAATTCCATCGGGAAAACCATGCGGTTAATACACTGACAAATACGGTACTTTGTCAAATTCAACCAAAATCACTTGGAGCCTTTGCTTTTCTCTGGTTCCTTGTTGTTACACTTATAATAGCAGAAGAATGAAATTAATAGATTTAGATTTTTCAAATGTTTCTATAATTATGTAAAATTGTTGAGCTATATCAAATTTATTTGTATTTATTTGTTTTATTTATTTGCTTCATTTAAGAAGGGTTTGTTCTGTCAGTTGCTGTAATACCGTTTTCTACAGAGAGCCTTCTATGATTATAATAGTCAGAATAAAGAAGGTTCAAATCTGTTCAACCCATTTTGCTCTGTCATAGGGTTGCTCTGTCAGTGGTTAGAATACTGTAAACGTGGTAATGTTCGCGGTGCATTAAATTTCGCGGATTTCGCGCTGAAGTCGGCGTCCACGAATATTAAAGCACGATTTGCAAAGCGTGTGAACACTTGTTCGGCCACAAAATTAAAAACCCGCGACTGTGTTTTTGTGTCGCTCAGCGCAAAATATTAATCGCCCGAAAATAACGTTTACAGTATTGTTTTCCACAGAGGCCCTACAATGAATGGTTAGAATAATCAGGATACAGAGAGTTCAACCCATTTTTAACAGTCAAAAATTTATATTTCCTTGCTCCTTACCATTGTGTGACATTAGTTGCCTCCAACTGCAAAGTCCTGTCTGTGAGGAAGTTGTACATGACGTAATTCTGAAGGATGCCCTCTGGAGTCAGCCCCATGCCAATCATCGTTGAGTTGGGAAGTGAGCGGCCTTTTATTGGGCCCTGGATGGAGAGTAGAATATTCACAGATGTCTTCACTTGAAATCACAAAATTTTCTAGGCAATTAACCCATTCAAGATTTATTGATTTTAATATAACATGCAAAATCCTCTGGCCTCAGCCCTATTATAGTCAGGACCTATCCTGGATGTGGATATAACCCACAGAATCTTTGCTAATATATGTTTGCCGGTCACTTTTGTCATACTCGATTGCTCTTGTAATGCAAAATATTATTCATGGACCATCACCCTTGGGTTGGGCTGTACAAGGATTCCAGTAGTTTGAAGTACATCATATTAGTGTGTTATTTGATTCATAGGACATAAATTGTATATAATAGATTACAACTTAAATAGCAACAAGTAACATCATCAATCACGTAATTTGATAGTTTGCAAGGAATCATGCAGTGACAAGAAAAACTTTTTCTTTTGCGAGTGACATCATGAGCCAAGCATGTCTTAATTCGTTGAACACAATTTGATTTTGGTATACACAAATTCTTTACACACCCTAGCCAGATTATTTTGTGGACCAGTCCTGAACAGGAGGGTGTTCAAAAAGTCATGATTAAACGCAAGTCAGAAGGTATGTTCATTTGAGCCGATCAGATTTCCACATATACCGTAAAACTCCGTGTATAAGGCGCACTTTTTTCCGTCGGAAAATTTTCAAAAGTCGGGGGTGCGCCTTATACACAGGTATTACAAAAAAAAAAAAAAAATTTAATTTAAAAAAATTAAAAAAATATATATATAATTTTTTTTGGGACACCCTGTAGTCATGTTCAATGCATATTGCACTGGTCCAAGGCATGCCAAGAGCTTACAGTGTGTTGTAGCATTCAGCAACATATACCTATTTCTCACAAAAAAAATGTTGGTTACTGATTTTAAAATTGCAAGTTTATTGAGCAAATACTGCTGCTAATGAATATTCATACATTTGTGAGCAGCAGTACTCATATTATATATGCAATTATCTAACCAGTGGTTATAAATTTTGCTCATAATTAAAAATATTTGTTAGTTTATTAAGAAAATTGCATTATATTCAATGAGTATAAGTGCTAATGAATATTCATGATATGAACATGAATATTTATGAGCACCAGTGTTAATGCTCAATGTGTGCAAGTTTTGTACTAACCACTCTTTCGTAAGTGAAAAAATGTATGTGATGATGAAAGCTACAATTGACATTAAGCCCCTGATATGCCTTAGACCAGCGATGTAAGTATTCCAACAACACTACAGGGTGTCCCCCCAAAAAAATACAGGGTGTCCTAAAAAAAAAAAAAAAAAGTTGGGGGTGCGCCTTATACACGGGTGCGCCTTATACACAGAGTTTTACGGTAGGTGCATTTTCAGACTTGGGTTTGATGACTACTCGTTATGCAACGCCCCCAGGTCAGATTAATTGTAACAACTCACAAACTATGACTCGTTACCTGATTAACAGAATCAAGCTTGCCATAGAATCCAATATTTCCACCAAAGTTATGCAGCATACACCATATGAACGGCTGCCCATAGAAAGACTCTGTGATGGTGTAGAGCGGACGGACATCGGAGAACAGATCAAGAACAATCATACGACCCTGAGCAAGGGAAAGCAGTATAGGGAAAACAATTAACATAATTTTAATGATTACAATTTAACACTTTGAAATATCTGTTTGCACTGATTTTGTAATCCTTAATTACTCTCCTGCATTCAACAAATTGCAGGCAATTAGACGAGTTAAATCAAGATGGGAACTTTATATGCCTCTTGTCTACGAGACAATGCCTTTCCCACATAATTAATACCTGGTACACCGGGAGGCAAGAACTGGACCATGATGTAAGACCTGCCCTAAATCCACTGATTTCTGGAAAGCTTGAATATGGAATAGTTTGAATGTTCTGCTTCGCTCCTTTATATATTGTTGTATGCAATTGTTGTATGTTATAGAGTTATAGAATTGTATGTTATTCTAGTATATCAACATAAAAGAGTTAAATCCAATGATTCTCATTACCTAGGTGTTTGGGCTGGGCTGATATCCCCCTCAGCCCCGTCAGCCACCATACCTGGGGGTGTTTCACAAAGATCCCAAGTTGAACTCAACTCTAAGTTGGACTTAAAAAGTATGGAAAGCCACTAGTTTCTTTGAATTTTGTTTGTAAAGGTCCTTTTTCAAGGGCATAAAATGTTGATTCAAATCATTAATATTTTCTTTTATCAAGGATATTTCATGTTCTTCATGTAAAAGTTATGAAAGTCTAAAATACTTGCATTTTTGCATTTGAATATATTTTATTACAAGGCTACAAATGGCTTTCCATACTTTTTAAGTCCAGTGTCAAGTTCAACTTAGGATCTTTGTGAAACACCCCCCTGGTCATAACATAGCAAAAAGTTTTTTTTTTAAACGCTTCATGCACGTGTATACAGTGTGTTCATAATTCATATTATTTATGGGTCAACAAGCTTACGATGGGTACTCCATGGAGCAGAGCCTTGACTTGCGCTGGTCCCCAGAAGTCACTGTTTTGGAAGAGCCACCCCTGCATGAGCCACACCCCCACAGGGTCCCCTACGATAATCCCCTCATACACCCCTCGACTGGCTGCCGACAGGTAGGCTGGATCACTGTAACAAATACAACAACAACAACATTAACAGGCATAAGAAGAATATTAGAAGTTGCCCCCTGAGCACAAGAGTATTGTGTTACAAGGCATTCGTCCTTCCGGTACTGGAATACGCCGCTGTCATTTGGGATCCTTACACCCAGAAGAACATCAAGAAAGTTGAGATGGTTCAACGTCGCTTTGCACAATTTGCCATGAAGGATTTCAGAAGAACTAGTAGTGTTACTGATATGCTGACACAACTCCAGTGGACCTCACTAGAGGAGAGAAGGGCTCAACAAAAAGTCTGTATGGTCTACAGCATAGTCCACAACTTGATAGACATTCCACCAAACACCTACTTCATACAAACCACTGGTCCTTCAACCCGTGGAAATCCGGACAAGTTTCAAATACCCTACGCAAGAAACCAAGTCTACCAAAAGTCATTTTTTCCTGATGCAACTAGGCTGTGGAATGCCCTGCCATCAGAGATAGTTGGTAGCACCTCCTTAGATATATTCAAGAAGGAGGTGGCGCAGGTTAGGCTCCGCTGAGCCTAGCGCGCGATATAGTACGATAATACGCCAACGGCGGTCTGTACTTAAATTGGAAGAAGAAGAAGAGAGCTGGATAGGGAGAAAGAGGGGGGGGGGGTGAGTCACACCACCTCAGGGACCTGTGCTGTGATCCCCTCATAGACCCTTCAACTGGCTGCTGACAGGTAGGATGGATCACTATTTAACAAAGATATACTTACAGGTATGATAGAGAGGGAAAGGAGGAGAGGGGGAGAGGGGGAGGGGAGAGAGGGAGAGCCACGCCCCATGGCAACATTTTGTCATTGGTACCTTATGTTTCAGTGGGGTGATCTATTCAGTCATCCCCCTGCAAAAAAGAAGACATTTCTGCAGATCCATGCCAGGAGATGGGATGAGGGAAAGGAGTGAGAGGGCTTAGGGTTAGGGTCAGTGAGAGGGGTGGAGGAAGAGCCACATCCTTCATTCTATACCAATGTAAATAATCTTAGATAGGAAAATGTTGGATTCATGCACTTTTTATCATCAAAGTGCCATAAAATATATAATTTTTAAACAATATTTCATAAACACGTTCTTGTAAATTCATTAATGGCTGAGTATTTTGAAGATGAAGCATACATACCTCGATGATGGAGTGTTTTCATTGAAGGAGTCTGCACTGTATATGTGGTCTGTGCCATTAAACTCTGCCACCATCTGCGGGGAAATCAACAAAAGTTATTTGAAAAAAATTATTTAAACTTCAGGCTATTTCTTACACGCCCCACTATTTAATGGTCTAAACTACTGTATAATGACAATGTTTGTTTGAATGGTAATTTCATTTGTATCTTATTTTATGGAAACTCAGGGAGCCCCGGAAAACCTATTATCTTTGCTAATAATCATTTGTATTATATATTTTTGGTCAGTTTCCCTATCTTTGGAATAATTTATACAAAAAAGCTGCATCACTTCAGTGATCCCTCGCACGTATCCCAAAGTTTATTTCTTATCCTCGGGGTTTGTGTCAGATTTGTATTAGCTTCTGACCATCACAAGCATCGAAATGGGTTTCAGGGACGAACAGCCAGCACAAGGGCTTTCTAGCTCAGTATTAAGTAGAGCACCGATCTTGCTATCCGGAGGTCTCAAGTCCGAATCCCGGGGAAAACCTATTTTTGTCTTTGCTTATATATGTATATAAATCATCTTTATTTATTCAAATCATTCAAATGTTTATACAAAGAAGGGTTGAAACCCAGGTCCACGGCAAAATTTGAAAATGAATTCGCATTCTGCAATTGGCAGGGTGAAACCTTATGGGTAAATAAGTGAAATAAAATGAAAATTAAAAAAATTAAATTAATACATAATAAGAAATACAGGTACTTACTGCATCAATGAATGCCTTCCCAACCTGCTTAAAGAGGGGATCCTGAGGGTCGAGGAATGCAGTACTGTTGACATAAAACAAGAGAAAATATGTCTTTTAAAAGCATGACAAAACAAGACAAGGGGATATGATTCCAATGAGGGTCTAGAAATGTAATAATATTAAAAACATTCTTTCCAGTGAAGTGAAATTCTATTATTGTTTTCAGCTCACAAGCAAACAAATTACTTGTATTTACATAGGAAATGACTTGTTTTAGTGAAAATTATTATATATTAATCTTCAAAATAACATGATTTTGCCAAAATGTATTATAATTCATCTTAAAATTACATAATTTGGGCTGAAAATAAAAAAACAATGTCTTTAAAATTACATTATTTGTCATTTTTTTTATTTGCAAGCATGATATATTGATGGAGGGGCATTTGGTGGGGCACAACAAATTTGTGGGGAGGGGAGGGGGGGGGCAAGTGTCCTCCAGGCCCCCCTCCTCATTCTCTTCTGTAGGGAAACCCAAATGTCAAATAATTGTATTTGAACAACATTTACTCACCAACAATAGTCTGGTCCAAAATGACCCCAGTTATCCAGGTTAGAAATCGACGCATTGGGGAAATGTCTGGAAAAGAAGAAGCAAGTATCAGTATTAACACAGCTGGCAGACATACTCAATATTGTTGCTTTACCGTACATGTCCAATCTGTCATATGCCATGAAATAACATAAAATTTCTGTTGTTTCATATCTTTAAAGCACATCATCAAACCATGAGAGATTCTTTTGTTTCTGATGAACCATATTATTTGAAAAATCATATATCATGTATCAGTTTTACAGTACAAGTGGTTACCTGCCAATGTCAGCCAACCTGCCTATAGTGGCCACCTGTCTATAGCAGCAAACCTGCCTATAGTGGCAACCAAAAGTAATCCCCTGCATTGAAAAAAATTATGAACTTGTAAAGGCTCACCAGTCTACAGTGGACACTTTCCTTCTTTCCGTTAGGTGGTCACTATACAAAGGTTTGAATGCACTTACTTTGAGAAAGACTACCTCAGGTGGTCATTATACACAGGTTTGACTGTATGTTATGGAACCTGTCTGTAGAGGTCATCTCTCTACAAGGGCCACTTTTCTTTTCCTTTTTTGCACTGCACTTACTTTGAGAAAGACTTTGGGACGTTACCAGCTAATCAAACCCGTTTGTAGAGGTCATTAATATTTCTTTTATTAACAAATTATTTAAATGGTTCATATTGTAAATCTTGCTTTCATTTCTCTTCTTCTATGTGTGTTATTGGTTTATTTTGGTAAATATTTGTAATTTTGCATTTGTAATTTTTTTTAAATGTTTTTATTGTATATGAATCTTTGAAATCATGTATTTTTATTTTAATTGGAATTGGAATTAATGCTAAAATGAAACAATAGATATGGACTTGACTGCACTTACTTTGAGAAAGACTTTGGGACGTGACCAGCGAAGGCCGGAAGGACAGGAATCATTCCCAGACTGCGCATCCTGGCCAGGATCTGATGCTGGAGAGCCAACTGGTTTGAGTGCCAGGAGGGGGGCAGAGGGCCACCCCACCCATCGATGTTACCCATGCGGGCCCTGGGATGGGACAAATGATTGTATAATTATAATAGAATAACAAAAATACAAAATGATAAATAATAATAATCAACATGCCACCCAGCTGGTTGGCATGCTAGGAGGGGGGCAGAGGGCCACCCCACCCATCAATGTTACCCATGCGGGCCCTGGGATGGGACAAATGATTGCATAATTATAATGAAATAACAAAAATACAAAATGATAAATAATAATAATCAACAGGCCACCCAGCTGGTTGGCATGCTAGGAGGGGGGCAGAGGGCCACCCCACCCATCAATGTTACCCATGCGGGCCCTGGGATGGGACAAATGATTGTATAATTACAATAAAATAACAAAAATACAAAATGATAAATAATAATAATCAACAGGCGACCCAGCTGGTTGGCATGCTAGGAGGGGGGCAGAGGGCCACCCCAACCATCGATGTTGCCCATGCGGGCCCTGGGATGGGACTCTCTTATCACATTGGTGATTTTTAGTAGATATAAGCAGTAAATTCGATATTTTCTTCATTAACAATATATATATCTTACAGTTTTCGTTTGAGGAGTTTCCTCGCTCTATTCTGTCTTTTGTTTTGGATGCCCTAGCTAGGGAAGAAAAATGTTTGGTCTAAGCTTATTGTTGATGGCTAGAGTTAATTTCAGCGCCTGCTTACAGGACATTGTTGAAACAAACAAATTAAGACCAATAATATATAACAGCTCTCATCATACCATGCTAGGAAGGCAGGTCCCCCAAAGTGCTCGTCCAGGTCGCGCTGCTTGAGGCCCATGTTGAGGTAGACCCTCTGCCAGATTGCCTCCTGTCCGTTGAATGCCAGGGGCAGGTTGATACCACTGAGCGCCATCCAGTCTAAATGCCGCTCCCACCTCTTCCAGTCCCACCACGCAAACGTGTAGCTCACGGTGCAAACATTCTGGTAGTATCGGAACCTGTAACAAATGAAACCAAACAGAGAGTTGTAGGTCACTTTATATAGCCATCCAGTCTATATGATGCTCCCATCTCTTCCAATCCCACCACACAAACGTGTAGCTCACGGTGCAAACATTCTGGTAGTATAGGAAACTGCAACAGTAAAAACAGAGAAAACCGGTCACTAGTGCACACGTACTTGAAATAATTGAACCTCCAACATGTCAAAGAAAACTAGAAAGTTGTGGCAGGTCAGGATCTTCAACGTCTTTCAATAATTAGGGACAATAAACCTAGAGAGATATCAGCATAACCATTTCAAAGATATGCGCAGCCTACCTCATAACAAGCATATATTGATGCAAAATCAATATATACATAGATCTCCGATGGAAAGTAAATACATTTAGGCTACAGAGGGTTTTTATTTTCTGTTACAAAGTACAAGAAGAATTATACCTGTATGGACTGGTGATCCTGACTGGGGAATGAACGACAGGCAACTGGCCCTCGGGAGGCAGGCACAGTAGGTCACCAGACCATGCAATGTACTGGTGAGGATATTTCTGTTTTCAAGACTAATTGTACACAAGTACATGAAGAAGTATATAGACAAAGATTCTACTAGGATTGAGGCTTCTTACTCCTTCTCAAAGTAGTAAATAAAGAAAAAAATGACCTGTTTGGGCTGGTGATCCTGATTGCGGGTTTAATGACAGGCAATTGGCACTCAGGAGGCAGATAGAGTTGGTCACCAGTCCATGCAATGTGGCAGTTACAGTACTGCACCAAGTAATGCTGTACATCCCATGCCACTGTCCTGCAGACACATGTAGTACCAGTGTTCTATTTACAAGGTACTAACTAGTACAATTATGAAGAAGTATATAAATTAAAATCTGACCTGTTTGGGCTGATGATCCTTATTGAGGGCTGAATGACAGGCAACTGGCCCTCAGGAGGGAGATAGAGTTGGTCACCAGTCCATGCAATATGACAGTTACAGTATTGCACCAAGTAATGCTGCACTCCCCATGCCACTGCCACTCCTGTAGACCCAGAAACGCTCACTGTAGTACCATCAGAGGAGATCTGGAAGAACAGAATATTACACAAAGAAAGAATGAATACAGTGGGGCCTCATTGTAATGAGGTCCTTGGGACAATGAAAATTACCTTAGTAGTTATGCATCAAAAGAAACTTTCCACCCCAATATTTTTAATGTTATGTGAATCAATAATGAGAACCGCTTTTTACTGCAGTTATTTGGTAAGTTTCTTTAGTTATGTACTGTATATCAGGTATCTTGTTTTATCAGGGTTAAACACAAAATAGTATAAAGTATTGGGACCAGCAGTATTACCTTATTATAACTTATAAGAGGGTTTGTTCCACTGTAGTGCAATAACCATTCATAAGGAGAACAATTTAAAAACTATTAATCACAATACCAATATTTACCTCTGAAATGTTTGGATGTCAGCTATACTACACCCTTCATCAGCTTTGTGAGCCAACTTGAGGTTTCTGACTTCACTATAAATCATTGGTTTATATCCCCCCCCCCCCCCCCCCCCCCCCCACCACACACCAGGTTGGCTGAGTACTATATAGGCATTAATCTGCTAAGACAGGACCTGTTCTGACCACATATCAGTTACCTCGAAGACATCCAGATGATCCTGGCTTATTTCAGGGCGAACCTCAATGTGGAAATGTTGGTATCTTGTAGGTAGCAGTCTCTTGACGAGGTCTCGTACTGCAGAGGTCTGGGTTTCTGCACTGGCTTGCGGCTGGATGTGATGGAGGCTTGCAAAACCTGCAGACAAAGAACAAAACCAATGCTCAAAATTAGCACAGGCCCACTGGCATGGGAGCACTGAAAATAGACTCGAACCACCAAATGTAATTAATGCTTAATTCCACTGCCCCAAATGGGCAACCATGCATTAATATAATTGTTTATAAATGTTTTCTTTGTTTGAGGCCTCCAAATTTAGGTTCCGGCCACTATCATTTTAAAAATCTTGTTTTAACTTGCCTGATTGGGGCACATGGCAACAAGTTTACTTTCTAACATTAAATAAACACATCAGGGGGTGTTATTGAGTTGTTTATGTATCTATGGTAGACTCAATGTTATGAAAAGCTGTTGGTTGCTATGAAAATTCTGGGGTACATACAACACAAACAATAGTACACAGGGACATTTTTATAAGATACATTGTTTCCAAATCTGCCTCCATTAAAATTGACTCTGAAATTGTTTTAAACTGATATCTTCAAGCCAAGGACCTGGGGGTGTATTCTGAAGTTAAAATTTATTTTATCTACGTCATATCTATATAGACCATTTGGGATACCACTGAGATACCACTGGGATACCACTGAGATACCACTGGGATACCACTGAGATACCACTGGGATACCACTGAGATACCACTGGGATACCACTGAGATACCACTGAGATACCAATGGGATACCACTGAGATACCACTGGGATATCACCGAGATACCACTGGGATACCACTGGGATACCACTGAGATACCATTAGGATACCACTGAGATACCACTGGGATACATGTAGACAGCCTTCTGTGGAGAAAAAAAGAACCTTATAAAGTTATAAATCTAATACAGATGTATACAGATCTAATACCGAGATACCACTGGGATACCAATGGGATACCACTGAGATACCACTGGGATACCACCAAGATACCACTGGGATACCAATGGGATAGCACTGAGATACCACTAGGATACCACTGAGATACCACTGGGATACCTACGAGATGATGTAGACAGCCTTCTGTGGAGAAAAAAAGAACCTTATAAAGTTATAAATCTAATACAGGTGTACTCCCATCTCCCCCCCCCCCCCCCCCCCCCCCCCCACCCCGGTTAACCTTCTCATCTTGTGTTAATATAGTCTTACTCTTACCATTCTCATTGTGATTGGTCGAGCAGCTTGTCATTGCAACTGCAGAGAAGAGGATGGATAGAATGATGCTTGAGCTTCGTTGACCAACAGAAGCCATTATAAGATTCCTCAATCCCAAAGCCTGGATTGCATTCAACTTGGAAGGGTACGTAATCAATGCATTCCAATTTCCTGTAGAAACAATGAATAAGAATGAGTTATATTTAAGTAAAAATTGCTGCACACTAGCATTTTACATCTTACTTTTCAGTAAAATAAATAGACCCAGTCATCCATCTTTCCACATCAGTTATCAAATCCAATCTGTCAATCATTGTTCTAAACTTAATAATTTTCTCACCTCTACTAGGTCTCAATCAAACAACAAAATAGATCTAGTCTAGTTCAGAAGAACATTAGTAATTTTGTATGAGACATGTTACATATATTATTGTTCATCATTCATACATCGTTTGTATGCTATGCCTATGATGAAGTTTGAAAAGCAACATGTTAACAAATGTCTGAATGATAAATGTTAGAAGGCCTATCTATAACTAACCAAATCAGCGGTATGAGACGACATGCGAAGTATCTTACATGTCTTATCTGAACTAATTTAGTCTCTAGCATTTGTTTAAAAAAAGAAATAATAATAATTGTTAAAAATAATGAAGTTAAATTAGTAGAAAAACACAGACATGACAACAGACATACAAATTACAATTAAAATACAAACAATAAACATGATGTATTTTGTGGATGAATTACTAATAATAGTATGGTATTGGGTCCTATTACCGGATACCATTTCTTTACGCCATGAAAACGATCAACATGAAGAACAGAGATATGAATAAAACACAAATAAGTGATCTATATATTCTCAAGATAAAGAATTGATAACTTATTTCGTAGAAAAAAGCGGCAAACTTACTCAAATTGAGCTTTTACGGCACCGTTTCAAGAAAGCAGAATTTTTTGTAGCGCACAAACCGGGTTGTATTAACCGGACGCACCAAACGTGAATGTTTTGCATGGGAATGTCATTGACATGCGCGCTGTCACTGGTGCGCGGCAAAACGCGCGTATAACGCCTCAGGGCGCTTATTTTCTTCGGGAAATGGTGGAAAATGTTTGCTAAACATCCATTTCTTATCCTCCGTTAATGCCGACTTTCAAATTCAACTTTCAAAATTCGAACGTTTTTCCTATTGGAATTTGCATGTACGGTAATACAACCCGTTCGGTATTGCAACCCCTTGCTATAATTAATAGTAAGACATTACTTAATATAATAAAATCAGGTTATTGTTTTCTGTTTTTGAATATCTAATAATATTTATGCCATATTATACTGACATGTACCAAATAATAAACAAATTTAAGTAAAACTAAAGTAAAAGATAATCTAGTCAGTAAAGACAAACTCAAACTTTGAGTCAAAGTGTACCGGCTTAAGTTTTATGATTTTATTGTATTGGAGCTCCTACAATACTTGACCGGGCCAGGCAAAGGTGATGACATGTGTTGCAAAAGTCTCGAGATGCTCGAAGAAATACTGAAGAAGAAGAAGTAAGAATGCACGGCAGGTATTTACCAAGCTGCAATCAAATCAAGATCGATAATTATCTAGAACATACGTAATGTGATCAAATATATTTTACACACACTCTGATTGGTCAAAAAGAGGCCGGTGTGCAAATATTGGCCAATTGGAAGCTCTGTTTCATTAGCGAATAAATGTACATGACCTAAAATTCAACATGGCCATCGGCGACGAGAAGATTCTGTCCGGAAATCCTCCTGAGGTGAGATCCACAATCGGAATGTTTTCAGCTTATAATTTGATATCTACATAATTTTTAGAATGCAGAGAATCAAACTATGTGAAAATCAGATCGTTTAGTTGTTATTATAGCAGTCAAATTAAGCGTTTTAAATGGGCGTTTGCATGAGCAAGAAAGTTCACATCAGTTTTACAACAGTCCCATACCTTATTTATTGTGTTAGTGAATTTTTGGGAGAAATTGCAGTGCAGTTCGAAGTTCTGAACGCCTAAATTCCAACTACCTTACATGCATTCTTACTAGACTTATCTATCGAAATCTATCTGAAATATTAAGATTACTAAAAGCACCATTTGAATCCAAATAAAAGTCTGCATATTTAACGAGTTAACGTCGACATAATTCATATTGTTCATAAAAATAAAATGTGTGCGTGTCCAAAAAAAATAAATGAAATAGAAATTTCATCTACAAAAGAAATTGTTTTTATGTTTGTGAATAGTGTCTTGACTTTGCCTGGCTTTGGGGACTCTGCGTGTGCTTGCAGATGTGTGTGTGTGTTGAAACAAGACGGGGGCCGGGGGGAAATAAACAAAAATAAGATTAAAATCATTAAGAACAAAGTGAACTCGGTCTCAGTTCATGGTCGCGTTGCCGTGGCCGTGTTGACAAAACAAATTATTGCACATTCATTTTTATTTGAGTTTTTTATTTCATTTTTAGTATAACCAAGAATAAGTTAGTAAGTGTGCCCATGTGTGGGCAAAATAACAAATAAAATAGAGAGAAAAGGAAAGGAAAACAATTTTACAAAAGAAATTAACAGAAAAGAGGGCAGAAAGATGAGGAAAAAATTCGAAAAAATGGGGAATGAAAAAGTTAAGGAACAAAAAAAAATTTAAGTAGTAAACAAGTGAACACAAATAATAACGGTGAAAGAAAAGAAGAAAGAAACATAAAATTAATAAAGAAAGGTTAATGGCTTCTGAAGAGGGAAAAAGAAAAGTAATGACCAGAAAATGTGCAGAGGGCTTGTGGTAAGACTAAGACTAGAGTAAGAGTAAGAGTTCCACTGCAAAACTGTATAATTTTATCTTGGACTTTGCGAATTGCAAAGCACATCAATAATTTGACAAAAACATCAGGGGCAAAACTTAAAATAAAGAAATATATAATGTGTGCCCCCAAGGGCCCCAATCATTAAACAATGCTACGCCACTGCAGAACACATGTCCCTACTACTTGAGCATACTTGGCCATTCATTTGTAAATGTAATATTGCATTATTCCTTATTTTCTCTTCTTTTTTTTCAGGATGAGGAAGAGGAGGAGGAGGAAGATGAGGAAGATCTTGTTGTAAGTATTTGTCTTTCATACATTTTCATGAACAGCATAAAGATTTCACGACCGTATGTTATTTCTATGCCTCTCTAAACTAAGGACAATGAAATATGCATAAACAGTTTATTCACTTTTTAAGAGATGTAATAAGAGAGAATAATTTCTGAAAGTTTGAGCATAATCGATCATATGTCATATACATACAAATTATAAGTCGATGCATGGATGGGCTAGTCAGTTATTAGTTTGCTGTCAAAACAGTATGAATGTCACTATTCAACCTTTTACGAATTGTTTCAGAACTCCTGTATTTCATGCAATAAATAAGTTCATGTAACCTTTCTTATTTCTGTTATGTTGTACTTTTTTGTTGCCACACCTGCATGTGCGGCATACTGAGCAAAGCTTGACTTATGTATGACAAATTTAGTAGTAAATAATTGTCTTGAAATACAAGGTTCCCTGAATTTCTAACCATCTATATAATATGCTTGGTTTACTTGTATTCTAGGACTCCTGTCTAACGATGAGGGATGAGTGTTACAAGAAGTCTGCCTTCATTTTATTCAAAGCAGAGCTTGTCTCATGTATGAAGAAGAAAAACAAAATGTTATAGAAATACAAGGTTTCCTGATTTGTTAAAACCATCTATGCTTGTTCTGTTTTTCGTATTCCAGGACCGCAGCGTAATAATGAGGGAAGAGTGTAGTGAGATGTCTGCCTGTGCCGCATACAAAGCAGAGCTTGGTTCCTGCATGAAACAAGTCGGCAGTGAATCATCATTATTCACCCTTGCCTGATTTTGTTTGCTTTTCCTCTTTACAGAAATCATAACTCCTGTATCGCATGCTTTAAATAAACTTTCATGGTACATTTCCTGTTGTTTTAGGACCCCCGTGTAACGATGAGGGAAGAGTGTGGGGAGACAGCTGCCTGTGCAGTGTACAAAGCAGAGCTTGAATCCTGCACAGAACGGGTCAGCGGTAAATCAAACACAGAGGAGACGTGTACACAAGAGCTCTTCGACTTCATTCATTGTGTGGATAATTGTGTAAGTGCTTATAACAAATATTATATATTCTTCAGCTGGACTTCACAAAGGAGGTTTATATAAACCATGGTTAAGGTTTAAACAATTATAGAGCACCATTTGTACATTGATGGAGAAAGAACGCTCACTTTTCACTTTTTAATAATGTCAAAGGCGCATTTGCTAAAAACCACCAAGTAAATGTCTATGTTCTCAGATTGTGAATTTTGCTTGTTCACAAGCACAAACTTAATACCTTTAAACCATGGTTTTCATAAACCTTTGAGAATTCCAGCCAGTATGTATAGTAGGTAGCATGAATATACCAAAATCAAACTGTCCATCAGGTTGTTAAAACAAAATTGGGTTCAGCAGCTCTTTTGCCTTGCAGGCAACCTTAGATTAGTATGTACATTTATTTTCCAAGTGTGTTATCCTTTCTAAAAGATATATACAGTGGAACCTTGTTATACAGAGCTCTGATATAACACAAGCCTCCAGGGTAGGAAATATACAGGGGCCGAGGGCGATTTTGCCCCCTAATTTTCAAAATAGCCCCCTAAATTCAGTAGGTAGCCCCTAAAATTACCATAGGGTATTATGTTAAATATTTTGTGATATCCATCAGATTGAAAAAGTAGCCCCCTAAATAAAAATAATAATAATAATTCCTGCATTGCAAGCCTCTTATAACATGGTCATTTTGCTGTTCCTAGCTATTTATTTTCCTTTGGTATTTGTTACCCTTATATAAAAAGATACCTGATATAACAAGTTTATTTACATGGTCCCAAGCTCCTCTATATAAACAAGGTTCCACTGAAATTGTACAGATTAATCAAAGTTCATATACAATAAAGGTTTCAAATAGTGCATGCATGATTACAAAATGTAAAAGTACATGTGAGGGCTTTAAGAAATTGACTTTGATTTGAGGGAAAAAAGTTTAAATAATGTCTTGTTTTTCTTCAATTACGTATTAATTGAAATCACACTATTTTTCTCTTTAATTATGTCTTTACAGGTGGCACCCAAAGCCTTCAAGCACTACAAATGATGCTGTGGACGGGTGGTTTTTCACTCGCCTCTCCCCGTTAACCAGCTCTGCCATGTTCCTACATCATAGAGACGAGAATCTTTTCGGAAAAGGCCATGTTCTGTACTTATGTACTTCATCCTCAAAATCTCAAGAACTTTTTGTCTGACCATCTTCGTCAAAAATTGATGTCAAATGATCTGGATATTACAAGCATTCATTATATTACACTGAGCAATACATAAATAGAAATCAGATGTTAGGGTTAACCTTTCTCAAATGTTCATTACTTCAACTTCAGCGTCGATCATTTACAAGTATTTATGACGCAGTGAATTCATTCATTAGCCTTTGATGTAAATGTTTGCATACAATACTAACAAGTCCAGAGTAGTTTGAATTTCCACATATCTCAAATTTTTTGTCAGAACTTATGTTTGAAGTTTCTATTTTCATATGCATTACATTCAGATGAAGGTGAAATGTTACTTAATATGTTTGATTTTGAGGTTAAATTTGAGCATTAATTTGCCCTCTGAAGTGATAATACAGTAATCACATCTATAAAATGTAGTGCATAATATTACCATTATCTAATACATTTGTCTGTATCCTCACTACTATGTGATGTGTATCAGAACTATTTATGCATTCAAGCAATATTTACCATTGGGTTTGTAGGCCAATATTCAATTAAAGTTCAGGTACATGTACTATAACTTGGAGCAACATCGGCAAAAAATTGCGAATTCATCTTCTTGTTACAAATTCAATTTGAGCTGTATTTTGGAATGTTGGATTTCTTATTGATAATTACCATGGCAGGCTGGATCATTTCCATAGTTAGTATTTGTGCACAGATGAATTTTATGTATTATTATGAAAAATTAAAATGTTTGAAAACTTGACATATGAAGACTAGCCAGCATTTACTATGTGTTCCAGTGAGAATGGAAATTGATTGGGAGTATGGATGGGAATTGAATGTGGGATGCAAGAAATATGAAGGCTCAGTGTTAAAGGGATCTAGTAACTTTGTTGGCATGTGCAGAAAGTGATGAATGATTGGTATAATGTGTAGTTTTGGGATCTGATATGTCCTTATGGTATTTTGTGAACATTTCACGTAAAATGGATGTTATATGGCCGAGTGAACTGATGAGCGAAACTGCTAAGTATTTTGCTAACTCATTACATTGACAGTTGAGACTATCCAGTGGATAGTTAAAAATCTGAACACTTCAATCGTACATATCTTTTTAACAAAAGGGAAATTTGACAAACCTAAACCTGTTCCATGCTTCTATTGGTAATACGGTGGATTTGTACAAAGTTAGGCCCCACAAAATTTTTTGTTTGATTGGCGTAATGGGCAACCAAAAATTAGGGTAGGTCGGTAGGGATTTTGTTTTCTTTTTTGTTTTCTTTTCTTTTTTTTTCTTTTTTGTTTTCTTCGCACAAATACACAAAAACACACACATAACACATCGCAATTGCAAATTCTATTGCAATTTTGTATTTATTTATTTTTTTTAATTATTATTTTAAAAAATTTAAAAATCAGAAAAAACCTCTAGGGTCGGCGTGCATTAGCGCCGGTATTTTTAGGGGCGGGCGGGTTACGCCAATCCAACCATTTATCTTTCATGGCCTTACTAGATCCCTTTATATTAAGATCTTTGAAAATGTAGAGGTTTTCAACAACCTGTATTCTGAGAGAAATTTGGTTAAACCTGTGACCCCACAATACACATACATGTATGTTTTGAAGTGTTTGTGCATGAATTTGTGTAGATGTGCTTGATTGCACGTGTAGATTTGTGTAGGTATTAAGTGGCTCTGTGTGTGTGTGTTTCTTGTGTGTGTGCAAGTGTGCTGAAATAATGTACACAAATCTAACAAACAACTGAAATGCATCGTAATTGAAAAGACTGCTACAGATGAAATCATCAGGTGAGAGCAAGAAGGGCATTGATTTTGGCTAAAGTTTTTACTGCATACCATTTTGTAGGTAAGAGCATTTTTTTTTCAGATAAGTTTATTGGGATTGTTTATCAAACGCAAAAAACAGCTGAATTGTGTTTCAACAAAGTTCCCTCACAATACAAAAAAGTGACTTGCATGTAGCGCCTTTCTCTTTCTCATCTGATATGTGCATGCTAAAGGCTCAAACAAAGTTCATACATAAAGAATATAATAACAGATGTTTGTTTATTTTTGTTGCCATTTTTGCTTATTGCATAGGGTCAGGATGCTACATAAATGTATCTTTTTCACCCATTCAAGCAACTATCTTAACCCATTCAGGACTGGTCCCAAAAAAATTTGGGCAAGGTTTGAGAATGCACGTTATACAAAAATCAAGAAGGCTCAAACAGGAATAAAAATGTGAAAAACATTTACCCTAAAGGAAATTTACATTTGCCCAAATAGCTTATTGTATTACTATCAAATGTACTTGCTTCATTAGGGCTGCCTGATTAGGGCAACTTGCCCAATTGCCCGGGAGAGGCAACAAGTTATGCCAGGCAAGTAACATTTTACAAATGGTATAGTTTGGTTCCCCACTAATCCAACTAACATTCATATTCAACTTTTAAAAAAAATCATATTGATTGGGGGGCAAGGCAATTTTCCATTCGGGTAAGCAAAATTCATATTTTACTTGCCCATATGGACCAGTAGAACAAAAATAAGTGTGTATGCTTGGCCTATGTAGCCTCCACATAGGGTGAGCACACTGCACAACATGAAATTAACCACAAAATAACTACTATGAAGTACACATAATTTGTAATTTGGGGACATTTATTATTCACATGCACATGTATAGATCAAAGTTGCAGCATCGCTACCAATTTCAATTACATTTTAATTTCCATGATTTTAAATTGTACATGTATTTGAATACATATCCAATGAGCTTACAGGGATAAGAAAAAATTCACTGTAAACATAATTGTACAGTTTACCCATGTACATAGGAAAATATATCATGATATGCCAAAAAGTTTTATACAAATGTTCTTATTTATGTTGTTATTCATTCTGCGTTTGTTTCAAAACTATACATGGAAAAATGCACCAAAAAAAAACCACATCCAATTTTTTTCTCTAACATCAAACAAAAAGTTACAAAAAAGAAAAGGTAAATGTTGCCACATGAATCAAATTAGTGTTAATACCAACCCACCACTATTAAAGTTACACAAATTGTTTTGTTTTTTATCCGAACTTAACACAAACGGAAATGTGCAATTTCTTTGCACTGCATCGAATCACACGCATTATTACATGGAAAAATGCACCAAAAATAACCACATCCAATTTTTTTCTCTAAAATCAAACAAAAGTTACAAAAAAGAAAAGGTAAATGTTGCCACATTAATCAAATTAGTCTTAATACCAACCCACCACTAATAAAGTTACACAAATTTTGTTTTTATCAGAACTTCCCACAAACAGAAATGTGCAATTTCTTTGCACTGCATCGAATCACACGCGTTATTTTCAAACAGCTAAATACATGATGTATCCACATTAATCCACTTATTTTTGTTAGTCTAACCTGTCTTAGCAGCCAATATGTCAATAACAGTAACTGTTAAACCATAAGGCAAGGCTCGACACTCGCGCTGGCCCGGGGCCAGTGAAATTGAACTTGGGGCCAGCAAAATGTATAAAAGTCATATTTTGGTGGTCCGATCGGGCAAGCAAATTTTCAACCCGACATTGACAAAATTAAAAAATCTTGTTTTATTTTATGTCGTGCTTCATCTGTAATCACAAGTTTGATTAGGGAAGAGTGATATTTTGAATAGTAAAAAGCTTACTCGTGAAATACAATTTTGGGGCCAGTAAATTTCCTTTCGGGCCACCAGAATAGGGGAAGAAACTATTTCACTGGCCCGACCGGGCCACTGACTAAAAAGGTGAGTGTGGAGCCCTGCATAAGGGGCACCACAAGTGATCCCTTGAAGAGGATGTTTCGATTGAACCTGTCCACAGAGGTCACCTGTCTATAGTAGCCACATTTCTTTCACCTAGGTGGACACCATTCCCAGGTTTGACTACATACACAAATTGTACGGTACACTTCATTATTCCACGACACTTCTAAAATGTACAAGCAAATATACTCCAGTGCTTCAAATCCACAAAAAAAAAAAGAACACAT
This sequence comes from Echinarachnius parma, assembly GCA_037951105.1. NCBI lineage: Eukaryota > Metazoa > Echinodermata > Echinoidea > Clypeasteroida > Echinarachniidae > Echinarachnius > Echinarachnius parma. Next base: position 107,768 of record JBAMJV010005343.1, on the reverse strand, counting down.
ATGAAGTGTGTTGTCTGCAGTGGAGAAGAAAACGGTAACCTGTCACAAAAAATAGACTGTTACCGCTTATAGGGCATATAAAACATTCTTCTATCTGTTCAGGAATGGTATTAACCCAGTGCTCAAAATTAGCTTCGGGCCACCAAATTTCATTGATCCTAAATTCTCCTAGGCTGGCTCGTTCAGGCAAGCAAATGTTACAGATTTTGTTATGTTTTCTTTGCTTAGGCAGGGCTCGACACTCGCACTGGCCCGCTGGCCCGGGGCCAGTGAAATTGCACTTCGGGCCAGCAAAAATGTATAAAAGTCATATTTCGGTGGCCCGATCGGGCAAGCAGATTTTCAACCCGACATTGACAAAATGAGAAAAATCTTGTTTTCTTCCATGTAATGCTTCATCTACAATCACAGGTTTGATCAGGAAAGGGTGATATTTTGAATAGTAAAAACTTTACTCATGAAATACAATTTTGTCAGGCCAGTCAATTTTTCTATCGGGCCACCAGAAAAGGGGAAGAAATTATTTCACTGGCCCGACCGGGCAACTGTCAAAAAAAGTAAGTGTGGAGCCCTGGCTTAGGGCCACCATATTTAGGTTTTGGGCCACTAGAAGTTGACAAATCTTGTTTTTACTTGCCCAATTGGGCCACAGGGCAAAAAGGTTAATTTCTAGCACTGGTATCTACGAACATCCTGGTATAATTGTTTCTTCTTATTCACACAAAAAACTGGATAAGAATTTTAAAGAATTTTACTTAATGCAAGGTTCACAGTGGTTATAATGAAATAATAGAAATCCTGTCCAAATCCAAGATTTTATAATTCATTAAAAATCAAAGTATTCTTATAGCCGTAATCAAGTGACACCAACAGACATGACAAAGTCTCGCCCAACTAAATACAGACGTTTGCCTATATCTCTGTATTTCACATCTTTATAACACAATTTTGTTTAATTTCCTGATACTCCAATACTTTATACTTGGTGCTCTACAATACATGATATGGAAGTGCATTTATAAACTATATTACAATCGTTATCCACCAATAGTTACAAGTCACACACGGTTTACTCCAAGGTAAATAATATTCATGGGTTGATGCGTTAATCTAGTAATATCAAACGTTTAACATTTTCAATATGAAAATTAAAATTAATAAATAAATTCTATCCCATCTATAGTAATATAATGTACCATTTGCTCAACTGACTGTACTGAGGTTAGATTATATTCTGTAGAGACACTAATTCCACAAGCGTTACATTTTGTGATGACGTACCAACCTCACAATCACTAGAATACATGGTGCAACACACCATCTAGATCTAGGCCTAAAATAGACTTGTCATATCAAAAAAACCATACCACAAATACATTTGTCTATTAAATGAGTGACTAAATATGCATTGATTCCATACTGCGCAAAGGCATGAGGAATGTCTTCTAGTTTCCATGCAAATTGCACAAAGATTTTATAAATGCACAGATGTGTATAAACTTAGGCCTGTATTTGCTTTAAAATTATAAACTGCATAATTTTGACAGGTTTTGAGCAAGTTAATTTAAAATTGACATTTATTCTTATATTAGCCCGAATGAATGAAAAGTCTTGATACAAATACTTTCATTCCTCTAGACTTTGTATTTGTATGCATACGCACAACTCAAGTTATGTGCACTTATGGTAGACCTTATTTTAGCAGCATGTCATACAGTGGAACCTCGTTATAAAGAGCTCTGATATAACAAAACCCTCCAATATAACTGCTGGTCTCAGCCCTTTATATTCTTTTGTTCTTTTTCTAACCTGATATAACAAGATACCTGATATAGCAAGGTAATTTTCATGGTCTCAAGGATCTCATTATAAAGAGGTTCCACTGTACTTGACTACTTGAAGTAACTTGTGGTAGGGTCAATTGACACTGTAAGGATTTACAATTGCAGCTTGCGTATGCGAACACGGCACCTGCTGGCACGACTTCGGCGGCCTATCTTCAGCACCTTGACTTGAGTGCGGTTGAGCATTCTGCTGCCGTGGAAGCCCGGGATGAGGTACGGGTTGACGACAAAGCCCAGCTTGTCGTCGATGAAGATAGTGTGGTCCAGGCGCTCCTGGATTTCCCGCTTCAGCTTCAGTCTCTTGAGTTGCACCCTGAATCGCCGTCTGTTCATGTCGCTAGGGACATGAGGGTTGGAACACGAGGGCTGCGTGGCACTTGCACTATCCATGACTGGCTGTGGTTTGACCCCTCCAGTGTTGCTGAGCTTGACTTCGCTATGATTGTGAAGGTTGTCCTTGGTTGTTTGACTGAGCTTTACTTTGAGATGAGGTCCCTTGCCCTGTTTCCTTGCTTGATTCAGCTTGACCTTCCTCAAAAGTATGTTGAACTTCTGGAGTTGGACCTTCGACACTTTCCCGTTGTCGACGATGAAAGACCTGCTCTGCGTCGGCTTGAGTTTCTTCAGTAGTACTTTCAGATCTTGAAGATGCATCCTGAGCTGTTCTCCTTGGCATTTGCTGCTTCCGATCCTAACACAACTTCCACTGTTCGCTCCATTCTCGGGATTCAACTTTCGGAGCAGCACCCGAAGGTTCCTGAGTTTGTCCTTGTCCCCCAGCATGCTAGAACGCATGGACGGACTCTCCTTGACGTTGAGCTTGTGTAGAAGAACTCGCAGCTTCTGCAGTTGAACTCTTGAGAGCATACTTTCACTAGTATGCTCTGTTTCCCTGGCCGCTTCTGGTTGCACGTCTAGACTCCTGCTGCTAAGCTTACGAAGTAGAACCCTCAGTTTGTGGAGTTGGACTGGGCAGATGACCCTCTTGGGAAGCCTGACTCTGTGCTCAGTCCTGTTGTCACTGAATCTCAGCTTCTTGACCGGGATGACGCACCTGTGCATGGCTCTCTCCCCAAGGTTCATCTTCTTCATCACCACTTGACATTTCTTCTGTGCGACGTCCATCTTGATGACCAGTACAAAAGGGCTGCAAAATGAGAAAAGAAATTAGAGAATCATGTCAATGATACTAACATCAGTTTCCTCATTAAAACAGACAAGTTATGGAACAAAATCAAATACTCACTACATATATCAGGCCATCTACAACTTTCTCGCTCTATAAAATTGTACTTGATACTTGTTATTTATGACATGTGAAGTTTCAAATTCTGGTATTAATCATTTCAATAAGAGAGGTGTGAGTTGCTAGAAATCATCTACCTAAAATTTGTCATGGAATACAAATTTTCTTGGACAAAAAATTTGGCAAATTGTCACTTTCATGTTGATATTAGGCCCATTACTTTTTTACAATATCTGTGCTTGGAACTTTAGAGAAAATGGATGGGTGGCGAACAAAACTAGCTTTCTTATCCTACAACAAATTTGTTGACATACCTTTCCTAGGACGTGGTATCAACAAGCTGTGGATATGCTCTGGTAGCAGAGATGCGTCCTGCGTAGATGACAAACCCCCACGCAACAATCACCAGGGCAGCAAGAGCCTAAAAAGAGAAGTAAAATCAAACATGGGTCCAAAGTGCTTCTTCATTCTTAAATAGCGCTTCTGGTCCTGAAAATACTCGGGCAGGGGTCTGTGGAGAATACATGTTATACAGGGTGTCTCAGAAAGAATGCAACACCTACGATCCTTCATTTCATCAACATCATCGACCAAATGTCTTTTTTTTGTTGTTGATTGGGTAGAACATTCTTTTTCCAACAAGATGATATCATAAGCATTGTTTTGGGTAAGGCGTTTGGATCCTAGGGCCATTTTTCTGAGGCAATGTCGTTTCCTAAATTTGCCTTTTTCGTCTCCGGCGATCCTCTGAACACTGAGACATTCTCGCCCCACGGCCTCCCATAGACAGAAGAACCGCATGCCTGCTCTCCCTTTGATAAGGAAGACAATGTGAGCCATACCGTATGGGGTACTTGATTATGCAACATTGTCTTCTTTATCAAAGGGAGAGCAGTCATGCGTTTCTTTTTCTATGGGAGGCCTTGGGGCGAGAATGTCCCAGTGTTCAGAGGATCGCTGGAGACGAAAAAGTAGCAAATTTAGGAAACGACATTGCCTCAGAAAAATGGCCCTAGGATCCAAACGCCTTACCCAAAATCAATGCTTATGGTATCATTTTGTTGGAAAAAGAATGTTCTACCCAATCAAACATCCTAGGTGTTGCATTCTTTCTGAGACACCCTGTATAGCGAAATCAATCGGTCATGAAAGGGTTAAACAAAACTACACATTTTACGGCATACTCTTCGAAGACGTGCCCACGACTTGGTATGCATGACTAAAACAAGAACCCATCTTCAATGTAATTAGTAGCGCATCGCCATCGCCGGTTCTCGGAGTTTTGTTAAATGCATGTCAAGTCGTGGGCACACAGTCATAGGTACATTACAATAGCGTTGTGCGGAGATCAACCTCTTCCGCCTGCTGCACTATCCAACACAAAAACATTTTTCTCCCTCCATTTACCTGAAAATGCAAAAAAACTTTTGTTTATGTGATCCACAATACTTTGATAATATTAATTACTCTGTTGTTTTGAAGACCACAAAATGTAGAAAAAAAATGATTATTTCCTGTCCGTTTTCCTAAACCGTATACCGATGCTTCCCAAAACATAGCGTTCAACTGTTGAACGGTACAGTGTACAGGGAATAATTTTCCTGGTATCGCATCGCAATTCGCGATGTATTTTTAGCCATTTGCTATGCAAATTTTTTTATGAATCGCACTTGTGCGCTGCAATGCAAGATACATGTTTCACACACAGCCTGCCCTGAGCTGTGTAAACATACATGTTTCACACACTAGCCAGCCCTGTGTATGCAAACTATGCAGACATGCAGTCTAGACATGCAGTTAATTATGCAGTCTAGACATGCAGCTCTTCCAAGCTACACGTGGCTAGGCACACACAGCCGGCCAGCTAGCCCAGTGAGTGTGTATGCAATGTACTGCACTGCACTGGGCTGATGTAAGCCCAGTGAGTGTGTATGCAATGTACTGCACTGCACTGGGCTGATGTATCGCACGCTATACACAGTTTTCCACACAGCACAGTACACTTTCCTTACCTTAGTATAATTTCATTTGGTCATTGTGTGTGGTGTTAATGTGCATGATGATTGCCTGAAAAAAAAATTGCTATACAAGTTTATCCAATTGCTATACAAAAATTATTTTGTATAGCAGATTTGCTATGCAATTTTTGGGCTGGAAATTATTCCCTGGTGTACGAATGGGCGGTATGCTTATCTCCAGCGTATTAGCGTATATTGCGTGTAAATGGTCCAACTGATTGGACCATTTAATGATTTAATTTAGTAGATGTGGTCGTGGGGAAGGTGAGTTAGCTCAGTTGGGAGCGCGTCTGACTTAGACACAAGAGATCCCCGGTTCGATCCCCACCATCGCGCATCGGACAATGCGTCTTTTATCACGCAATTAATTCGAGCTAACTCTTGTTGTGTGTTATTGGGCTCGTTTCCTATGCTATGCAGGAAAGGATTCACGCAAAAACACTCCATCCCTCGGATAGGACGATAAATGGAGGTCCCGTATATGAGACAGTCACACCTCATATAGTATACGCCAATAACCTAGTAGTCTACTTCTCGAAAAGAGTAGGGTGTTAACCCGGTTGACTAGTATGAAAATCCTGCACATCACAACCAAATTAATATAATAATCAGTGCATAACCAGTGCACCTGTCCGGTTGGCTCCTTCATCATGTTTATTGAATTGGGGCGTTGGAAGAAGAAGATTGAAGAAGAAGAAGAAGAAGTGGGCACGTCTTCAAATAGAATGCCAATTTTACAAACAATCTTAATCTAATAATGCCGGTATACATGGGGAAGAATAAATTGATCCAATCGGATTAGATTGTATCCAACAAAATAACCTCAAAACTACGTTTTCACTTTTCAGTTTGTGTTGGATTCTTCGTCGGTTAATTCATCCAAGTAGTATCCAACACAAACTGAAAACGTAGTTTTGAGGTTATTTTGTTGGATACCATTCCAATTACGCCGCGTTTAGTTAAATGATTTGGGCTTACTTCTGCCAAATTGGTATTACTTAAGTAATACATTGAGCGCTGTTTCAAAGTGTATCGCTGCGTATTCTTCACAAACGCTCCGCAGTGAACCGACCAGTTTATTTTTGCTGAGCTTCATTCACAGCTTATCACAGGTAAGACTTGAACCAGCGAAAAGTAGCATTCACATAGTTATCCAGAAACGTTTACCTGCATATGAGCACAACAATTTCCCTAATTATTTCACCGGACTACCAAGCCAAATGACAAGGAGTCAAGGACAAGGCAGGCCATAGTCATTCAAACAGACAAATTATGGAACTAAATCAAATGAACCATACTCACTAAGGATATCAGGCCGTCTACAACTTGCTTGCTCAATAAAATCATACTTGATTTCTTGAAAAGACAGAGCAGTGGCGATCCCGGATTATTGGACTACATGTACAACATCCGCTTTTGGCTTATTGCTGCGCTAGTACCGACCGGCGCGCCCACTGAGCTGAGCTGATAGGTCAGTGGGCCATTGGCGCGCCGCGGAAAAAAACTTTCTTCTGGTGGCAGCGCCCCACAGCTCTATGCCGGGCGCGAATTTTGCCCGGGGGCCGGGTACTCAGATTATAGTCGGACGGGGGTGTGCGGCTGAGACCTCTAAACCCATACCCGCATCTAAGGGTCCTTTTGCGAAAAATGGACCCATGTCTAAGGATTTGTTTTCGCCTGCGGCGCATGTTTTGGGTGTATTTCCCGCAAATTTTGTGGTTTTAACTTTTAGCGAGCGTAGCGAGCTTGAAAATTTTTGCAATTTCACATCAGCAAATCCCAAAATCCCGTATAAAAAAGGGGAAATATGAAAAAAGGGACCCATGTCTAAGGATTTTTTTGATGAAAAGGGGACCCATGTCTAAGGATCTTTCTTGAAAAAGTCACCCTTCCCAGCGGCACATCCCCGTATACCCAATATACGTGAGTACCCCCCCCCCCCCCCCGGGAATTTTGGTGGCAACTGGAGATAAGCAGTGATCATGCGTATGTTGGGCACAGTTTTCAGACCTTAGTGAAAACTGTGCATGATACATTTACTAAATAAACCGCTACTCAACACTTATTATGGCAAAAGAAACGAAGAACAGAGGATTCGAACCCATGTCATCAAGAAAGTGTTGAGGTCCACAGCATGACCATTAGGCCACGTAAATTGCTGAAGGTCAGAACGGTCTCATTGTGATTATAATCCTCAAAATCACCCAACCCCTAATCTAAGTTATGAATATTCATGAGTAGCCCTTGACGTACATAGCTGCTTATGAATAATTCATCAATCTCCAGTTGCCATCCTGATCAGTGGCGTAATGAGCAAAAACTTTTGGGGGGGGCAGAACCAAATCCGGTTGGGTTGACCCAATGACGATGCGGAGCATCTTCCACGAGGCGCGAAGCGGCGATTTTTTTGCTATTTTGAACCCCCGTAAGTGATGTTTTCCACATCACAAATTTAACTTGGCAGCCCAAGAGGAGGGGTTTAAACCCCCTAACCCCCCCCCCCCCCCCCCCGTAGATCCGCCATTGCGAAGGAGCGAAGCGACTGAGCGGGGGTGGGGGTGGGAGGGGGGTGTCCCCCCTCTCACGGTAGGGAGCCTTTGCTTTTTTGGACTTGAAACTGTGCAATATGGTCCATACATGTACCTGGAAAGGAAATTCTGACTTGACGACATTTAGTATAATGTATGTTGTCCGGGGGGGGCGGGGGGGGGGGGCGGGGGGGGGGTACTCAGATTATAGTCGGACGGGGTTGTGCGGTTGAGACATCCCAACCCTTACCCACATCCAAGGGTCCTTTTGCTGTAAATAGGTACTCATGTGTATGGATTTTTTTTTTTTAATGGACCCATGTCTAAGGATTTTTTGTGAAAAATGGACCCATGTCTGAGGATTTCGAACTTTAAATATTACATTTTTTAGCTGTAATATAATACAATGGCCAATAATTTTGCATTTTTTGGATACATTTTTGTATTATTAGTGAACTGTACCATACTACAGGGGCGGCGCCAGGGTATTTTCCTAGGGAGGGCGAAAGTGTAAAAATTGAGGGTGCGAAGCGACCGAGTGGGGGGAGGGCAATTTTTATATATATGAAAATATTATATATGCGACTGCGAGCGGAGCGAGCCTGAACATTTTCGCAATCTAACATCTGAAATTGCCATTTGTTTCAATATTATTGTGGGTATATTCGTGTTACGTTATTGCGTTTTGAAGGGTAATATATAAACACCCGAGGTTGTAGAATATTATATATACGGAATGCGAGCGAAGCGAGCTTGAAAATTTTAGCAATTTAACATCTGAAATTGCCATTATTTTGTTTCAATATTATTGTATGGGTATATTCGTTTTTATTACTTATGATATGGCGTTATGAAGGGTAATATATAAACACTCGAGGTTGTGAAATATCATTTATGCGAGCGAGCGCAGCGAGCTTGAAATTTTTAGCAATTTCACATCGAAACATTTTTTGTTCCAATATTATTGTATAGGTATCTTCGTTTTTACAATATGGCGTTATGAAGGGTAACATAAACACCCGAGGTTGTGAAATATCATGTATGCGAGCGAGCGGAGCGAGCTTGAAAATTTTAACAATTTCACAGCGGAAAATTGTCATTTGTTTCAATATTGTATGGGTATATTCGTTTTATTACTTATGATATGGCGTTATATAACACCCGAGGTTGTGAAATATCATGTATGCGAGCGAGCGGAGCGAGCTTGAAAATTTTAGCAATTTCACATCGGAAAATTGTCGTTTGTTTCAATATTGTATAGGTATATTCGTTTTATTACTTATGATATGGCGTTATATAACACCCGAGGTTGTGAAATATCATGTATGCGAGCGAGCGGAGCGAGCTTGAAAATGTTAGCAATTTCACATCGGCAAATCCCAAAATCCCGGAACAATGAGGGAGAAAAGAGGGGAAAGGAATAAATGAAAAAAGGGACCCATGTCTAAGGATTTTTAAAATGAAAATGGGACCCATGTCTAAGGATCTTTCTTGTAAAAGTCACCCTTCCCAGCGGCACATCCCCGTATACCCAATACTTTTGAAAAAACAAAGAAATACATAAGGTGTGCCCCCCAATAATTTTGCGTGCCCCCCCCCCCCCCCCCCCCCAATCAGTCCGACCACGCTACGCCACTGCTTGCACTTCTCACCACTTTTGAATATGGGAGCAACATCAGCCTTCCTCCAGTCGTCTGGTATTTCACCCTGGTCAAGTGATGCCTGGAAGAGTAGTTTGAATACCGGATATATAAATTAGTCAAGGACAAGGTAGGCCATAGTCATTCAAACAGACAAATTATGGAACTAAATCAAATGAACCATACTCACTAAGGATATCAGGCCGTCTACAACTTGCTTGCTCAATAAAATTATACTTGATTTCTTGAAAAGACAGAGCAGTGGCGATCCCGGATTATTGGACTACATACAACATCCGCTTTTGGCTTATTGCTGCGCTAAGTCGACGGCGGAAAAAAAAAACTTTCTTCTGGTGGCAGCGCCCCACAGCTCTATGGCTTGCCGAGCCTAATTGGGGGGGGGTGGGGGGGGGGGCTCATGCATGTAGGAGCCCACCCCTCTCGTTCCACCACTGGTGCTCGCTAAATGTAATGGTACTTAGCCACTGTAGTATTAATGTGGTACCCAGGCGCGCCGGAAGCAGTTTTGGATTGGGGGGAGGGGGGGGGGGGGGGGGCAAAGACCTAAGGGGGCTCACGATTTGAGTGTAGGGACTAGGGGCTCGTGCCCAACCACACTTACCCCAGACCATACAACCGTTGAATGCAAACTGAGATAATCTGTTCGCGCGTAAAGCGCGCAGCGAAAACTTAAAATGGATGTATAGTTTTTGAATGTTAGAATTAACAAGTCTTATAATAATAATAATAATATCAATTATAAATATCATTTATAAAGCGCCATCTATCTAGGTAGCCTATTCCGAGGCGCATATAAAAGAAAGAAGAATAAAAAAACAGAGGGAAAATATACCAATACAAGCAACTAATATATTAATAAGCTACACTAAACAAGTATGATTTTAATTTACTTTTAAACACTTCTAACGAGTCTATTGTTTTTAATTCTAAGGGTAATCTATTCCATAAATCCGGAGCTGATTCCAAAAATGCGCTATTTCCATAAATAACGCGTGTTTTTTGAGTTTCTAATAACAATCTATTTGAGGAGCGGAGGTTACGTTGTGGTACATATGACCGGACTAACTCATTTAAGTAACAAGGTGCCACACCATGAAGTATCTTCCAAGTTTGAAGCAGTATCTTAAATTCAATACGCTGGCAAATAGGTAGCCAATGTAAAGTTTGTAGCACAGGAGTTATATGATCGTACTTTGAAGTTCTAGCTCATACATTTTATTTGTTCTTTCCCACTCTTTCTTCGTTTTTGTTCCTTTTTTTTTTTGGGGGGGGGGGGGGGGGCAAAACGCGTTTTGCTCCCCCCACCCCCCCCCCCCCCCCCCCCACTTACGGCGCCTATATGGTACCCATGGGTACAGCATCCCTGCACAGCAGACTAACGTCTTTAAAGGGATAGTTGAGTGTTGGTATAAGGGGGCACTTCACACACAAAAATTGTGGGATAATGAAAAACTGACTGTCAAATTTGAAAGATCATACAATTTTAATGACAGAATTATTTTATTTTGACAGAAATTTTATTTGAACAAAATCGGTTCAGAAATGGCTTAAATATCCATAAACATATTTTTATTCAAAAATTCTTCACCAGGGGATATTTTGACTTTTTAGAAAAATGTTAACAAAATGCTTAAAGCTAGTGTTGAGTATTGGTATTTCCCAAAGTGCCCCCCGACATTTTTTGTGAGATAATGAAAAACTGACTCTCAAATTCGAAAGAACACACAATTTTAATGACAGAATAAACTTTATTTGATCAAAATCGGTTCAGAAACGGCTGAAATATCCATAAATATATTTTTATTCAAAATGTTTTTCACCGGCAATCACCGGGCGATATTTAGACTTTTTAGAAAAATTTCAAAAAGTGCTCGAAGACTGCTTTGAAAAAAATCAGATTAGGTTTTTAAAAAGTCGTTGACGATATCTCTATTGAATCAGTATTTTACACAATTTTGTATGAAAAAAGGCTAAAACCAATGATTTCTTTTAAATAGCGCCCTCTTGAGTTGTAACGGCTCTTTTTGAATGATAACAGGGGTTTTACTTAGTCGTTTGTAATTGTGTATACTTTTCGAGCATGGTGAACTTATAACTATTACTCATTGTACCGTAATGGTGCAGGTTTTGGTTACTAAAGTTAAGTTTGACCAATACTCAACTATCCCTTTCTACTTTGAAAAAAATCTGAATAGGTTTTTAAAAAGTTGTTGATGATATCTCTATTGAATCATTATTTTAACGACATTAAATGTACAATTTTGTATGAAAAATGGCTAAAACCAATGATTTTTTTAGAGAGCGCCCTCTTGAGTTGTAACGGCTCTTTTTTAATGATAACAGGGGTTTTACTTAGTCGTTTGTAATTGTGTATACTTTTCGAGCAATTTTGAAGTTATAACTATTACTTTGTACCGTAATGGTGCAGGTTTTGGTTATTAAAGTTAAGTTTGACCAATACTCAACTATCCCTTTAAATGCAATGACTAATTTTTCTAGTAGTGTTTCCTTTTCTCGCAGGTTATGATTATATTACAGAGAAACAATTTTTAAAATAAAAGTATAGACCACTCAAAATCATAATCAATGTATTCATACACAATTCTAAAAAAAGAAAAGAAAAGAAAAAATGTATACACCATTATATCTATGTATCTAAGCATGCTTACGTCTAGTATCTTATATTATAGTTGTGTGTATTTATGTATTATGCTTTTTGGTCGAATACATAATAATAATAATAATAATAATACGGTTTCCCTTTTAATACAATCAACGAAAACTAAATAATAATCATTATGGACGGTGTTTGAGAGAAAACTTACAAGACAGAAAATAACATTAGAAAAAGAAAAAAAAAAGTAAGAAAATGGAAAGATAAAAAGGAAGGGATTAGCCGAGTGAATTGTTAGCCGAGGATCGACATGCGTTCTTTATTTCTCTACATGTTTATCCCCTTTACATGTATCGTTTTGTAAAATCATTTGGGGCACGTGCCCTAGCTACGCCAAACAAAAATATGTTCAGGTATAATGGGCACTTCAAAACACTTTTTAAATTGAAAAGAATAAATTTTAACAAACTTGACAAGTAGGCCTACTTCTGATGTGCGTTTCTGAACGAGAAAAAAAATAGCAAAACGATAAAAAAAGAGTAATTTTCAGATGATACATTAGTGTCGCCTTTCTTTTATGCTGAGTCATCAGCCGTCTCGTTGACGTCGTCGAACTTCGCATGTTCGTTCAGCTCACTGGCCGCTCAGAATCGAAGAAACGATCACAGCAGCAGCTAGTGACGTCACAAATTATGTATTCACAGTCTTCACTGTTTGATTAAAGGACTGTCAGTGGAGGCGAAATTGACACATTTCAACCCTTGATTTTCAGCAGTAGAAATCACCCTTTATGATATCTGGAGTCTTCTGTGATTCATCAAGAAGTCTGATTTCACGGTGAGTTCTATTTTGACATTATTTGTCGACGAATTGGAGTGCTTTTTGAATGTTTTATGCGTGTGTTGATATTTCTACAGGATTCCATTGTGATATTACAAAACGTGCCCCACACGTAAGGATTCGTGTGGTAACTTTGTGTAGCAATATCTTACACAGTGGCCCAGTGCAGTGCAGTGTCAATGAAGCTGGGCGCGGTGTGATAGCGAGACCGATCGGATAGCGACAGCGGGCGTGAAGTGATATATTGTCGTTGAGGAAGCATATATCATTGGGACATTGTCATTGACATTGTCTTGAACATAGAGGTGTTAACGTGTGAATGAAATTCATTAGACTTTCAAGAGATTCCCATTATTTCCAGACTGAAAATAATCCGACAAGACAATTCAAGTTATAACTATAAGTTAATAATTATAGGGAAAAAAAACACTTTTAGTTTTATTGTGACGCTTAGAGTTTGAATTTTGTTGAACTTCAACTTGGTCTTGGTCTTGATTCTTAAAAAAAAAAATTAATTTAATTAAATCATATTTCCATGACCATGATAAGTCCAAAGGTAGAGGATGAGAAATTCAGGAAAACAAACAATGAAACAAAAAGGAAAATGGCAGAATATCAGAATTTTGATTAAATTATTGAATATTATATAACACCTTAGAAAGTTCTCGCAATGTGATTGGTTGAATTCAGGTCACATGACATTCGTGGAAATGTACCATTACACGATTTTGACGTCATAATCGAGCAATGGTACTTTCATGTAGTTCTAATTATTGCACGATTTTGACGTCGTAAACGTGCAATGGTACTTTCTTGTAGTTGTTGTGTGCAAGCACCAGCGTGCGTTAAGAAACTAGCGTGCAGAGCTTGCCAGAGCTGGGCCAGGAGCAGTAAAGTGTAAATTCCCCAAAATATCAAATGGAAAGGATCTCTTTAAGGATCTATTTTGGTTTTTACACCTAGGTGTCATATAAAACGAATAATGAATGTTTTTTTCATTCGTGCAATGGTACAAATATTTTCATTCGGTGAAAGATGGAAGGTTCCATTCAACTCGGCTCCGCCTCATCGAATGGAACAACATTCCATCTTTCACCTCATGCAAATATTCATACCATTGCACTCATAAACATTCATTATCTGTATAATACTAAATTGTTTCATATGTCTAACAATCCACCTTTCATGCTTTAACATGCTTTAACAAAAATCTTGGCTCACCTTGCAGTTCACTGCTGATCTCCGCAAATCGGAGGGATACAAACTAGAAGAAAAAGAAGAAGTTAAGGAGTAAAGTTATAGAAAGAGACATTTAGGAAACAAATAATGTTGTAATTATCCTGAACCCTAGTTTGCAAATGCAGAATTCAAAGAGGGCTTGGATAGAAAGTTTAAACTTTAACTCTTTAACTTTTACTGCAAATTAAAATTCAAATGCGAAATGTAATTCAGGTTATTCAGCACGTATAAGTAGCAGATTAAAAAAAAAGGTTTTTAATAAAAATAATGTATCAATTTATTATGGGCTAGCAGCCTATTAAATATATATCATGACTATGCTAAGCGCTTAACCTTATTGCCCCTGTCATCGGACACAGTCGCAAGGCTCCACACTCACATTTTGTTTCTACTGGCCCATTCGGGCCAGTAAATTCTTAAATTTTCTTTGCTGGCCCGACAAGAATTTTACTGGCACCCAAAAACAAAGAAAAACATTAAAAATTATAAAATGTATCACTCTCTCCCTTACTGTTTACACACATGTTGGATTTATATTTGAAAATTTATCTAAATGTTCTTGTTTTGAAGATTAAAATGAACTAGATTTTGAATTCGTCACTTTGACGAATTAAGGTGATACATGTCGATTTGTTATGATAAAATGATGATTAAAAAAATAACTACTCAATCATTATATGAATAATATCAGATACACCCCAAAAAGAAAATAAATAAATAAATAAAATAAATAAATAAATAAAATAAATAAATAAATAAAAATAAATAAATAAATAAAAAGGAAACAAATATTGGCTTGGATTCGAACCCACGACAATTAGACAATTAGATCTCGAGTCACAGGTCGTATGACGACACCAACGTTCATTCACTTGACAGATTGAAAAAATGATGGTATATGAGAAAAAGATTGCACTCTGCATTTGCCACTACAAGATAATGTTGATGCGCGGCAGACTAATCATAATTATATAGGGACACACTATAGTTCCTAAATTAATATTATTGGATAGCTGGGACCACTTTATTTTTAGAGCATAACCTCAGCTACAACATATCAAAATCTGGGAGAAAATCGATGGAGAATAAGCGAGATATGGTCGAAAGTCCGCTGTGATCGATTTCAAAATCGATTAAAATCGGTTAAAATTCCTATTTTCAGCTGTAACCCTAAAAATGATGACGTCATAACATTTACTTGGAATAAATGAGGTAGGATTTCGTATCCACAACTCATAACCTTTCTGAATATTGAATTAAAATTAGGGGTTTATGGACTTTAAAACAAGTTATAGCCGAATAAAAAAGTATGTTTAACCATATTTTGCCAATTTGCATGCTCGCGTGATTTTGACTTTGACGCGCGCGTACTCCGTTTTTATTAGTCAACAATGACTCAAATTTATGGAGTATGTTGAGCAGTGTACCAGGAATGCAAAATCTGTGTAAAAACGACATGTTTCTTATTCATTTGCGGTACGCGCGGCAGACTAATTACAATTGTATAGAGACACAATATAGTTCCTAAATTCCTATTGTTGGATAGTTAAGACCATATCCTTTAGAGCATAACCTCAGCTACAGCATATCAAAATCTGGGGGGAAATCGTTGGAGAATAAGCGAGATATGGTCGAAAGTCCGCTGTGATCGATTTAAAAATCAATTAAAATCGGTTAAAATTCGCATTTTCAACTTTAACCCTCAATATGATGACGTCATAACATTGACTTGGCATAAATGAGGTATGAATTTGTATCTACAACTCATAATCTTTCCGAATATTAAAAAGAACTGGGGGTTAATGGACTTTAAAAAAGTTATGGCCGAATAAAAAAAAGTATGATTTTACGATATTTTGCGAATTTGTGTGCGCGCGTAATTTGACTTTGACGCGCGCATACTCCGTTATTATAAGTCAACAAAGGCTCAAATTGATAGGGTGCGTTTAGGGATGTATCAGAATTGCAAAACATGTGAAAAAATTACATTTTTTCTATTCATTTGCGTTACGCGCAAAAAAGTGCGCGCCGACAGGCACGCGCAGAAATTTTTGAAACGCTTAAAATTGTCTGAAACAATAGTAAATTACTTGGGTTAGGGTTCTGAACATTTTTTGACATTTTTTTTCATTTGACGGATGCTTACGCGTGCGTCTCCAAGTGTAAGCGCATGCGCATGAGCTTAAAAGATGACGATTAACCTGATTAATATTGATGCGAAATTTGAATTGAAATTGATGATGCATGACTGAGATATGATGATCATTGGTATTTTACAAATTGACCTCCTGATGACGTCATAATGATGTGACATCACTGAAAAGTTTTGCAGATCTAAGTTAGATCATGATCTATCATCATGTGAAGATTCATGACAATTGATTTTATTTGATTTTGAGATATGCGACGCACAAAATTGATGTAAAGAATAAATAAATGAATAAATAATAAAAAACTTGACGAAATCAATAGGTGATACGTATGATATACGTATCACCTAACTAGATGTTGAATTTGTCATACTTTGACGAATTAAGGTGATACGTACTGAATTGCCGATACTGACTTTTCAACGGGAAATGTTATGATTTCAGAACATTTATTGATATAAATGAATTACACAACATAGGGTAACAATATTAATCCCTAACATTCAATTGTAATCCAAAGGGGATGGGGAAGGTCTTAAATTGACCAAAATGACTGTAAAATGGATCTGTACTTGCCGTCTTATTTCAGCCATATCGCACCTTTCCTTTGGCCGATTTTGGCCCGGATTTGAATACGACAAAGCTGAGTTTCGGCTACACAATTTTTTTGATTTTATTTTATGATTTGAGTATGGGAACAGGTCCGTATTGAAGGTTGAACTTTTTTTAAACTTTATCATGCAATATGATGACTTTAAAAAATCTGATTGGCTAATTTTAGGTATGTCAAAATATGTGCAACTCATACTCTTTCAGAATATGAAAAAATATTTGGATATATATCCATGTATCAAAGAAGTTATGACCGATAAGAGAAGGGCATGTTTGACCAGATTTAGCCAATTTTCAAACTTGTGCGCGATTTCAACTTTAACCATCAATATGATGACTTCTGAACATTTACTTGGCATAAATAAGGTATGAATTCGTATCTACAACTCATAATCTTGCCGAATATTAAAAGAAAATTGGGTGTTTGTGGACTTAAAAAAAAGTTATGGCCAAATTAAAAAAAGGATGTTTTTACCATATTTAGCCAATTTGCGTGCACGCGTAATTTTGACTTTGACGCGCGCGTACTCTGCTATTATAAGTCAACAAAGACTCAAATTGATAGGGTGCCTTTAGGGATGTATCAGGATTGAAAAAAATGTTTAAAAAATACATTTTTCTTATTGATTTGCGTTACGCGTGCAAAAACGCACGTGCGGACATTTTTGAAACGCTTAAAATTGTCTGAAACATATAGTAAATTACTTGGGTTGGGGTTTTGAACATTTTTTTACATTTTTTTTCATTTGACGGACGCGTACGCGCGCTTCTGAGTGTAAGCGCGCTTCTCTGAGTGTAAGCGCATGCGCATGAGCTTAAAAGATGACCATTGACATGATTAATATTGATGCAAAATTTGAATTGGAATTGATAATGCATGACTGAGATATGATGATTATTGAAATTTGACAAAATGGCGTCCTGATGACGTCACATTGATGTCTATTTGGACATAACTGAAAAAATACTTTTCTTGCAAAACTTGAGTTAATTTTGGATAGTCAGTAACTATTTTTCCGTAAAGATTGGTATTTTCATCCACCAAAGCATCAACATATATGCATTATTATTGGCATATAAAACGAGAAAGATAAGTCTACAACGCTGCATTTTTTCAGAGCAAATCCAAAAAAAAAAATATTCTCAGTTCTGAATTCTACCGAGACGTTTCCTAGACGGGATTTTTTCTTTACCTTACAGCACTAGTTTTAACGGCTCTTTTTGAATGATAACAGGCTTTTTCCTTACTCATTTGTAACTTCGTATTCCTTTCGAGCATGGTGGAGTTATAACTATTAGATTGTAATGTAATGGTGCAGGTTTTGGTTACTAAAATTCAGTTTGACCAAAACTGCACTCTCTTTACCAGAACTCAACTTTACACGTTCTTCTGAACTAGGAGAGAATGGAACTTCCACTTGGTCTTAGCATTTTGTAATCATAGTCTTGTACAAGTAGAATTACCTTTTTTTTTAATGAAAACAGTAGTACATTCTTCAAAGTTACTTACTTTCTTATATTATTCTTATATATTTTTCAGGTATGGCATTTTGATCCTGTCATGGATAATGCTAGTGTTCAGCGGGGACTTCAGAAGGCTCTCAGTGAATCTTCAAAGGGTGCAAGGTCCAAGAACGAAGCTGAACTAGCCCCGACTGACAGTGATGCCTCATCTCGCTCTGGCTCGCCCGACCAATGCTGTTCAATCTGCCTAGGAAAATTCAAAGACAAGTCTTTCTCAGATGGGTGCTTTCACCGCTTCTGTTTCCAGTGTATACGAGAATGGGCAAAGGTGAAGTCAACATGCCCACTGTGCAAGACACCCTTCAGATCGATCATTCACAATGTTGTATCCAGTGACGTTTATGATCAGTATGTTCTGCAGCCTTCCGAGAACGGATCCTTTGACTTGGACCACAGCGGAGCCAGATTTCGATATCACACCACACTTACCAACAACAGGAGGTCTGCCTGGGAAACACGCATGGATCAACTCTTCAACCGCCAGGCTCGGCTCGCCGAGAGAATCCACCGTGAGAACGAGGCCCGTCAACGTCGTCAGCTGATCTATGCAGCTGGTCTACGAGTTCATCACATTGCTTCCAACAGATTCACGAGGTTCAGAGACACTTCTCCACAGTTCTTCCGCGAGAATCCTGCCATGACGCACCGTCTCATTCCCTGGCTGAGGCGCGATCTTGGAGTTCTGTTCAATGGAAACTCGGACCATGTTACATTCATGACCCAATACATCCTCTCGCTACTTCCAAGTGTTGATATTCAAAGCGAGGAATTCCACAACCACCTGAGGCCATTCTTGTATGGCCGTACTGAACATTTCATTCACGAGTTCACTAGCTTTGCTAGGTCGCCTCACGACATGGACACCTATGACCAGATGGCTCAATATGATTTTCGTCCAGAGAACCCACAGTTCACTGCCACACTCCGCCCACAGTTTCCCCTGGTTACTCAGGAGAACAGCAGCAGCAATGAGAGTGATAACAACCATTCCAACAACAACAACGACGAGGTGATCGTCATATCTGATGACGATGATGGAGAGGATGGTAGCACGAGCAACCCTGTTGTTGTTTCCATGGATAGTTCACGAGACCCAACAAGGGACACCGCAGATCCCTCTGATGTGGCTGGCCCATCAACAAGTTACGATCTCCTTACAACACACAATCCTGAACCACCTGCTGATGTTGACTACAACAAGCCTGGTCCATCAGGGGTGAACCTACCAGGTCTTCCGATCAAGAAAGAAGTGGATAGTGCCCATGCTAGAAATGATGCTGAACAGAGTGAGGACAGCAGTGGAAGCGTGGTCTTTGTTGGTTTCCAAAAGCCTTGGAAAGAGCGGACACCTATTGCCTTCATCACCATCTCCTCTGACACCTCCGATGCAGCTAGAGCCAATCAAGTACCTGAATCGAAGGGAAGGCTCAGCAGAAATAAATCTGCCAAGTCGCAGAAAAATAGTGCTCATGAAGAAAAGGCGGGGGGAAAGAGGAAACAAAAGACTAAGCATACCAGATCATCCAACTACTCTGGTAGAATGGGTTACTGGTCAACTGATTCTGATGACAGCTACTATCGTTCTACGCGTGGCCGACACAGCAGACAAGGCAAAGAACCAGAGGATAGAAGAGATGGAGGGTATTCCTCACGTCCGCGAGGACACAACGGTTCAGAGTATCATCGGGACTCATCCCGTAATTCATCTGAACTGTATCGAAGGTTCCGTGAGGAGAAGAATGACTGGAGTCGGTACTATGAGACTAGGAATGACTACCACGATTACTACTCAGGGTCTAGGAGCGCTGCCGGCAACAGATCGAGACATCGACGCTCACGATCACGCTCAAGATCACGCTCGAGGTCCAGGTCAAAGACCTCTTCCTCAAGGAGGTATCCTCATGACCATCATTATGATGGTCATGGGAGGAACCATGAACATTCAAGAGAGAACTCAAATTACTCTAGGGATGATAACCACAGGAGGAGAAGTAGAAGTAGATCAAAGGATCGTTCAAGGGAAGCATCGAGAGATGGGACAAGACATCAACGGGATGAGCATCCTGGATGCAGAAGCAGGAGCAGAAGCCGTAGCAAAACAAAGAGCTCAGTCTTTGATCCTTTCAGTGACGAGAGCAAGAACAGTTTGAGTATCAGCAGTCGCTATGGGAGTACCTCAAGCACAGTCAGCAGGTATTCTCAGCTAGACGTCAATGCTCAGAAGAAAGACGGCGTGGCCCCTAACGTGGAAATCGTATCAAATTCTGTGAAACCATCTGAAAACAAACGCAAGAGAGACAGTGATGGTGCACAGGAGAAGGAGGAAGAAAGTACAGGCAAAAAGAAACATAAGCACAAACACAAGCATCATAAGCACAAAAGTTCGAGACATAGACACAAGAGTAAAGGTAAAGACAAAGAAGAAAAGCATAAAAGTGGTGAGAAGCAAATCAAAAGTAAGGACAAAGAAGGAGAAGAGGTCGTCAGTACTTCAGATGATGTAGAACTTGTGGATAAGAAGAAGGAGAACAAATCCAAGCGCTCAAAGAAATTGAAGACATTCCTGGATCCAAATGAACCTCATGTAACCCTGCAAGATCTCTTGAACATGGATGAAGGTATCGCTAGGCAGCCTTCAGGACAAAGTATTGAAGTGCCAAGGGATGATTCTCATGTAGTCCCAGTCTTGGACCAGGGTGAAGCGATTCTGGTGCAAGACAAGCCATCCAGAAAGAGTGCCGGTGAAGATAAAATTTGAACCAATGTTTTAGTCTTTTAGCTGATCAATTGTTTTAATTTTACCTACGTGTAGTTTACCTCTGTACCTGCTCTGAGTACAAGATTTTTCAAGGAATTTTTATATTTTATAAATGGGAAAAAAAAGGAAAGATGTTTCTTGTTACATTATATATTTATTTATTCAGTTTGTAAGAATTCTTGTATTTTTTTCAAATTTCATTGTACCTCATAAACATGGTAAAAGATTGACTAATCAATTAATAAATTCCATAATAATGTTAACATGTCACCTCTTAGTGCTTGTTAAGTTGTATTGGTCATAATTCGGAAGTCACTGCAACCTGTAGCTAATTGCTCAAATCAAGGCTCCACACTTACCATTTTTGTCAGTGGCCCAGTCGGGCCAGTAGAATAATTTCTTCCTCTTTTCTGGTGGTTCGAAAGAAAAATTTACTGGCCCAAACATTGTATTTCATGAGTGAACTTTTTACTATTCAAAATATCACTCTTTCTTGATCAAACCTGTGATTATAGATGAAGCATGACATGGAAGAAAACAAGATTTGTATAATTTTGTAAATGTCAGGTTAAAAATCTGCTTGCCCAATCGGGCTGGCACCAAAATATGAGTTTTATACATTTTTGCTGGCCCGAAGTGCAATTTCACTGGCCCCGGGCCAGCGGGCCAGTGTGAGTGTCGAGCCCTGGCTCAAATGTTTTCATGTATTTCTATATTTTATTGGTCACATGTATTTTGGAGGAATATGATTGTTCAGTACAACCTCTTTATAACGTGGACACCTGGGAGCATAAAAATTACCTAGTTCTATCAGGAATCTCTTGTTATATCAGAGTAAAAAATATTTTTAAAAACAATACAAAGAGCCTGGACCATGAACAAATTACCGTGTTTAAATTGCATTCAATTCAATTCAATTCAAAATAGTTTATTGCACACAACATGTCTGGCAGCCAAAAGCTGAATTGTTCATTTGATTACATGGTTTCAAACATTTACAATATATATATAAATGATTAAATATTTATAAATTCAAAATGAATACGATATTTAAAAGAGCATATTAAAAAATAATACTGACTGTCATGCAAAGAGGGTGTGTTAGTTAATATATGTGGCCAATTTCATGGTTATGGGCACCTATGTTTGACAGTTTACTTAGACTTGTGTTGCAGCAAGGTGATTTTCTTTCAACTTTATAGGGATCTAGTAACTTTGTTGACATACTGTGCAAAAAGTGATGAGTGGTTTATACAATATATATTGTTGTTATCTGATATGTCCACTGGGTGATGTGTGAAAATTTCAAGTTAAATGGACATTATATGGCCGAGTAATGAGCAAAAATGCAAAGTTATATTCACTAACTCATTGCAGTCACTTTGTACATGGTTTTGACGGTCCAGTGGATAATTTAATATCTGAACACTTCAATTGTAAATATCTTTTTAATGAAAGGAAAATTTGAAAAACCGAAAACCTATCCCATGATTTTATTGTTAATACGAATACAAGGTATGAGGGAATCGCTAGAATTCCAATTAGATTTTGAGGATTTGGACAATGTTATTCAGAAAATTAAAAAATGAACCTGGGGGTTACAAAGCAGTTTGTTTGTCATGCATCAATTGAATGCTGTATCACTGAACTTTTAAATTGCACTAACTGGATGCGTCTGGATGTACAAATGTAGTATCCTTGTGGTTCACAGAATGTTTTACCGAGTTTGGAAATACCTACAAACGAGATACACTGCTTTTACAGCCCATGTCACATATCACTGGTTGGCGTTAATGGACGCCCGGCAGAGAGCAAAATCGTTAATCCGTTCGTTCGCGTTTCTTGCCCATTTCTTGTTTGGCAAATGCGTTCCTTGCCAGGCGCTGTCCGTTGTTTTATCCCGCGGAAAGTTTTGTGCATGTAGCAACGAAGACAACCTGCACCACCGGATAATTTGATTTCGCGAATTTTGTATCCGTCGGGCATCCATTTACACTATCCAGTGATATGTGACAGCACCCTTCATCACACATACCACAATGGAAGTGTTTGGTAACTAGGTAGCAGTGTTACAAGTCGTTATGACTTGCTGGTAGGCAAATAGGCAAAAGCGAGATTAGTGTTGCGAAAAGAATACACTTAATCAGGTAGTACAGCTGAAATTATGTCAATAGATGAAAATATGTATTCTAAAGAGTCATATTACGTTGTGAAGTAATATATATATATATCGTTAAATTCCTTTTTATTTGCCCGGCATATTATATGATTGGTTGTATTTTTGCCCCTCATGGACGTTGGTTCCCACCCGAGTCCACTTGTGATTTTTTTTAATGACTTTAAAATGAAATTATACATCTAAAATTACAAAGGTCCATGTTCAGAATGAGAAGATAAGATTGCACAAAACTATGTTATTTCAGGCAAAGTCCAATTTCTTTTTTTTTACTAGACCACTGTCTCTCCCCCCCCCCCCCCCCCCCCCCAATTGAAATTGCAATAGATGTATCTGCTGGTACTTGTCAGTGTTGTAGTCGAGTCACCATGGTCCGAGACCGAGTCCGAGTCCGAGTCACCGTGGTCCGAGTCCGAGTCCGAGTCCGAGTCACCATGGTCCGAGTCCGAGTCCGAGTCCGAGTCACCATGGTCCGAGTCCGAGTCCGAGTCCGAGTCACCAAATTAAAATAATAATGTCATATTTTAATTTTTTGTTTATTTTAAACCTTTTAAAATCATACAATCAATCAAACACAATCACCCAATCAACAATTGATTCAAATCAACAATTACGACATCAATTACTCTTGCGTTTTTGCTCTTTTCTTTTTAGAAATAGCGCCCTCATTGTTGAGTAGGGCGCCCTCTCTAGGCCAATACAATACAAATTTCAAAAACATCTGCACCTGACCACAGCATTTTATCATATAATGGGTAACAAAACATAATACATTTTTACATACAGATTGTAGCATGTCTATCTGGAAAAAAAAGTTTGTCTTTATATGATGTTTTATGGCATATTTATCACAAAAAATGTGCATCACTGTCATGTACGAAATATTGCAAAAATATGATGGTGCAACATATTTATTCTGCCTTGGACTGTCTAGGGTTAGTTTTATACAATTTTCTGTACGATATATCATGTATTGTTTATATAATTAAGAACGTATATTATAATCGTGCATTTTCAAATTAGTTTCATGTAGAGCGCCCTCATTGTGATCGAAGGGCGCCCTCATTCCGACACAAACAACCATATTTTCCGCCTAAATTATTCAAAGTGAACACCATTATTTTTATTGTAGGAAATGTTAATCTTTTTAGTAAAAATTCATAATTATTATAATTATACTTCATAACCGTCAACTGATGCTCCAGAAGACCAGAATAATGTATAATTCTACCAGCGATTCAGTCTACGTCCATTATAATTATATGATTTTTATTTCAATGACTTCGCCGGCTTCAATTCTGTGAAACTTCTACAGCAACTTCCAAACTGCTCCCAAGAGTAGACGCTTATGTTTGCATTGAATTTATTTTGGGTTATCTAAATTTAAAAGTTCTTTCATTCATTGTAATTTTCAAGCGATAAAAACAGGACAACCACATGCAATAATTGCTAGGGTACGAAAGGCAAAGACACCGGCATTCCATTTGTCACCAAAAAAATATCTTCCACGACCACGGCTTCGAACTCAAACTCGAAGTTTGAGTGGGAATAACAAAATAATTGTGAATGATCAGAGTAGTCTGCAGACAGAAAAATATTGATCAGTAATCACACTCCCAGACAATTATTTGTTATTTTTTTATTGTGCTCTTATGGAATTTACTGAGAAAAGCACAAAATGATAACAATCATTTTGGTGTTACTTCAAGCTCCGATCTACACTCACCGGGAATCCCCTGCATCAAGCGCCTGGCCGGTCGGCCTGGCGTCATCTTAGCTTAATGCGTAGCTAGCTGTATAACTATAAGAATCTCCCGAAAATATCGTACAATATCATTCAATTTTATTTCTTTGTCTGTGTATGATTGGTGTTCACGTTCGTTATCAATAATCAGTTACCAACAAAATCTCGATAAATGCCGATTCTGGGTTGATAAATTACTCCTCGCCCTCCGTTGAAACGATCGTTTTTGGTTCACTACTTCCAAAATCACAAATCTTCAAATCACACGAAAATCATACTGAAAATACTGCATGACGATAGCAGCACTGTGACACATGTGACTTAGCGCATCGCACGTAGCGCACACTGCATACACGTTATCATCACTCACACACACTTATATTGATACGCGCTTCCGGGCCGATGCAAATGTTGAATCTTAAATTCACCAGATTCTATGAAATCTTCCGGCCTCGAACCGGCCTCGACCCGAGTCATCGAGGCCGCATGCTACGAGGCCGAGGACGAGTCCGAGTCACGGCATTACGAGGCCAAGGCCGAGGCCGAGGACTGAAAAATCGGCCTCGAGGCCGGCCTCGAGGCCGAGGCCGGCCTCGAGACCTCCAAGACTGGTACTTGTACTGTAGGTATATGGGCAACTCCAGCGTCACGGACATTACAAATCAGAGAATTTTCATGACTTTCCAATGCCACTACTAATTCATACCTGTAACTAATGTCTAACTTTTATTTTGATTACAAATCAATAGCCTGGTTAAGTATTCAAAAAAAGTTTCAGAACATTTATCCAATTCGTTACTGAGTAATTCTGCAAAATGTGCGCCGTCACGGACATTACATGTTTTGGACATGACTTTTTGCATCCATATACATCTTTGCAAAAGTCTGTGAGTTCTTAGACCTCACAAAGGTGATTTAGGTACTAAATTATAGACAAGGCAATGATGAATTGAATCCAAGTGGTTTTTTGCGAAACGGGCCAGGCATATGTGATCTAGACAACAGAACGTTGCGTCACGGACATTACATTTTTAGCGTCACGGACATTACACTTTTGTCCACTTTCTCTATACTTGGAAATAAACCGCAAAAAATGCTCCATTGTGCATGAAACTTTTTTAATTGTACATTTGATATGTAATCAAACAGTTTTGAGGAAAAAAATTTATATTTCAGTTTTGTTTTTAATTAGCAAAAAATTATTTTAAAAATAGCAATAATTTTTTCCAAAATTATTGTAAAATTTGAAATTTTTCAAAAGAATGTGCAGTAACCCAAATGTTCAACTATTTTAAACAATATTATACATTTTTGATGAGGTACAATGCTGTTTTGTGCAAAAAAAATGTAAAATATAAAAAAAGTTGTGAACATCATGTGCATAACACATGGAAAATCATGGACTAAGAGTATAATTTTTGCAATTTGATCATACTATATGAGATTTAACCATCTATTTCTCCTCCCAGTAAGTTATAGTCAAGTCTTTATTAATTATTGAGACATGCATGTTCAAATTGAGCAAGGAATTTAATTTTATAAATAGTTCAGAGTACTGACTCAAAGTTCACTATCTGATTAACGATACAATGTTTTAAAACTTGTACCAGGAAGGTAGTAGTCCCCCTGTTACATGGGATTATCTTATTTCTTGGCTAAAATAAGAGATTTACATAAGAAAATAATGCTTGAAAATGTTTAGCTCTGCTTTTTTATACTTTTCACTGTGTATGTAATGTCCGTGACGCAGCCGTAACGTAATGTCCGTGACGCCATTCTGGACAAACCATAAAATATTTTAGTAAATGCTCTTGATATACTTTATGATATCACATTCCAGCTTTGCAAATTAATTTTAAATTAAATTGAATTAGGACTTCTGCTTCTACAAAAACTTTTATATCTAAAACGTCACGGACATTACACATCAATGTTGTAAGAATCAAGATTTTATCCAATAACAGTTTTCAAAAAGTAAAGATTTTTACACAATTTCCTTTTCTATGATGTTAAAACAAAACATAAACAAGATATTAGAAGTAGAATTATTGTTCTGAAGTGATCCATATTTTAAAATTTTATTTCACAAACAACGGATGCAAATTTCATCATTTTAGGGGTAATACATACAATTTTTGTCCCAACTTCAATGGCCAAAAAAAAAAATATTCTGCATTGAATTTCAAACTTTTTTCCTTTAGTCATCAAAATATGGTCCTTCCTCATTACTATCCAGTAGTTAACAGGCTGTCCCATGAGTTTCATTTTTCCATCCTCGGGTAACATTTTTCGTGGAGTTGCCCATATAGTGTATACACATGGATGGAATGGAGTGAATTTCTTATGAAGTTAAATACTTTATGAACTCACTAGTAACCCATTCAGGACTGTTCCCGAAAATATGTGGGGTGTGGTCTATAGAGAATGCATGTTATACCAAAATCACGTAATCGTGACTCGGTTAAAGCGATCCATTAACTATATATCTTTTCCCAAAAGTAATATTTGATACTTAAATCATATACCAATATCAATTGTAAGATTCTTGAGATTGATATGTGAGATTTTCATTGAAAAGGAATGATGTTTACCTAGTGAAAACAGAGTAAATCGATGTCTGCTTTTATCCCGATCGTTCGCATGAAGTATCCAAATTCAAATACAATGTAGGATTTAGTATCCAAATTCAGATACTATTGACGGATGGTCGAAAGTGTCTACAGACGTTTTAAAATTCAATCTTAGATATCTCCATAATTAGGGAGTTATTTGAAAAATCAGAACCCATCATTCTTCTGTTAGCCAAACAACAAGGTACAAGAGAATCATGAAAGCGCGAAGTGATTTTGGTTGCATTTTGGCAAAGTGAATGGATCACTGTAACCATAATTAAATTCAATAATTTATTTTATGAAATGTGTGTTCATTTATTACAATAACTGAACATGGAGTAAATATTGTTTCTATATATTCCACATTCCACATATTATAATGAAACTATGACTTAGATCATTTTGCTGGCCCGAAATAAAATTTGACTGGCCCCAGGCTAGCTAGCGGGATAGCAATATTTCTACACTGCAAATTGTTTTGCAGGTGATGGCAACTGAAATTAAGTTATATTTATTCATTATGAAATGTGATATGTGTATTGCGTAGAATAGACATTTATGAATTTAATATCTTTGAAAGACTTTGTGTACAAATTTGGATGATGAAGAGGTTGTTTGTACATGATAATGGTAATGTGACTTTCAAAAAGAAGAAAAAAAGTGTTTTCTCTGTTATTTTTCAAAAGAAAAACTAATAGGCATGGTTCTATCATCCTGTTTTTAAAGGTGGGTTTATTTTTATGGTTGACAATACAATAGTTCATCCGTATACATGTATAATGTTAAAAATATGGATGAGCAGAACTCGCCAAACTGGTGTTTTAGGACAGAGTTTAAACCTCATTCTTTGTTGAAATCCGTCTGTTTTTTTCTTACCATGTCATTCATGTTTAAATATGATTATTTAATTGTTCAGAATGTGTTAGTTTTGTAATAATAATAATTTTGTGTTTAGATTCCTATATTTTTGAAGGTTTCTGTTAAATATTGCTATTTGACTATTCAGAGTGTGTTACATATTAACACAGGTAAACAATCTGTGTTCACTTCAAATACCAGTATTATTGAAGGTACATGTATTTTTACAAAATATTGTCAGTTAAAGGGATCCATCAACTTCGTAAGGTTTTTCCGAAAGTGATATTTGAGACTTCAACCATATACCAATATATTTGTAAGATTCTTCTGAATAATATGTGATAATTTCATAGAAAAAAGAACACTGTTTACATTGTGAAAACAGTGGAAATTTATGTCAAATTTGTATCTCCTACTGCCCATTTATTTTGACTTCTGTACAATCAAAAAGTGTTGCGGAACCCTCTTTTATTCAATCATAAATATCTCCATAATTAGGGAGACATTTGACAAATCAAAACCCATATCTTTCTTCTGTTGCCATGAGCCAAATAACAAGGCACAGAAGAAATGTCAAAGATCTAAGTGATTTTTGGTGAATTTGACATTGTTAATGGATCACTTTTATAATTATCTAAATCCGATGTTGCATTATTACTCCGGACAGCGATCTGATTGAAGGTAACAATGTATTGTACTGTGACCATTTTGGGGAGCCGCAAAACAGATTATTGCATAATTATGTGGAAGAAGGTATCATAAATTACATGTGAATGTACGTTGTAACATTTAGACCCTATACTGCTTTACAACAAACATTTTATCCGAAAGAGTATTACAATTATGTATTTGTATAACAAACAAAAAATCATCAGTACAAAAATCAGCACATACAGGTTTACATACATACATACATGAATAATTATAAAATATAACAATATACTGATGATGAATTGCAGTAAAGATTGTTTTGATGGTAATCATTTGTTTAAAGGGATAATCGTACAGTTTTGGTTTAGAGGGTGCTTTAAGAAATAATTCATTTGTGAGGTAATGGAAAACCAAGTGTAATATTTGGAAGAGCATGTGAGCTTAAAGATAAAATAAACTTTTATTTGATCAAAATCGGTTCAGAAAGAGCTCAAATATCAATAAATATATCTGATTCGAATAAATGTGGGTCCCACATTTATTCAACAACTTTAACGATTCAGGGCTGATCCTGAAAATACTTGGGCTTGGGTCTATGGAGAATACATGAAATAGCTAAATCAATCAGTCGTATATGGGTTAAGAAAAAATCTATATAATGCCTACACTTTTTCGAAAATATACCAAAGATGTTTTTAAATAGTTGTTAATTATCTCTCTATTGCATCATTATTTTAACAAAACATCACATTCAAAATTTGTTATTTAAAAAACTGTGTTGAAACCAATAAGTTTGTAAAGAGCGCCCTTGTGTGTTTTAACAGCTACTTTTTAATGTTAACAGCATTTTAACTTAGCCGTTTGTAAGTTTTTCTACCTTTCAGGCATGGTGGAATTACAACTAATAGTTTGTAATGATATGGTGCAAGTTTTGGTTGGTTTGACCAAAACTGTACTATCCCTTTAAATGTACCATTTGAAATGTGATGATTGTGTGGCTTTCCTATGACTTCTTAAATGGTTTAGTATTTCATGAAACTGTAACTGGAGTTAAAGGGCAATGAAACTATGGCTTTCGGCTATTATTATCGTTCAGAGGGTGAACAGACATTTTATTTGATACATGACTGGGCAATTTTGGCCTCCTGGATCCCATGAAATCCTTACGTGAACATACCCACATTTTACTAATTCTTACGGCGGCAAATGGTGATGGGAGCGGCCATGTTCTTGTAATTGCCCGACATGCTTTGCAAACTATGACGAGTGTGCTACGGGCCGAACAAAAAGCTTTTCACTGATTTACGGACTCGTCAAAGCATCTTACAAGTATTCAGACAATGGCTTCAATAGGTGCTATTGAAATGCATTAGTGCATATCACTGACCATAAGTCCGCACACACCTAATAATGGCGGCCTCCAGTGTTCGCATGAATAGTGGTAAACCCGATAGAGTTTTCACATATTTCTCCCAAAGCAGAAATCTGAGTCAGAGTTAATGTTATATATAATAAAAAGGCATATTACGATATATCAAGTAGGATAAACTCTATTCTTGAGTTGCATTGCCCTTTAAAGGTACAGTCAACATTGCCTCAAGTCAGACTGGCACAAGTTGAATATTGGTTAAATCTGACGTCTGTTCTGGTTCCTTTTTCTTCTTTATTCACAGAAGTCAAGATTGGTGTAAGTGGAAGGGTTTTCTCTGCAGTTACAATCATGGATTTTACTCTTAGCAAGTTTGACTGTACATTAGAGCAAAGAGAGCAGGCTTGGTTCTGACAGTTCAACCAAGACTGCTTTAGCTCTACTGACCGTGTAAGAAGTTAATACATTATGTGTATTTATCAATGAAAAACCCATTTTGGGTCGCTAATTTCTGACAAAATTATTTGTATCTCTTTGAATGAAGAGTATCTATTCATGTACTGCATTTATTATTATGTAATTGTATTTAATACTTGAATCAGGGAAATGTCTCTGTGACTGATTGTACATAGTAATGGCAAGAAAAGAATATTACAAAAAAGAAAGAAATACATGTAATAATTCAACTTGAAAGTGTTGTGTCTTGGTTTGTATTGTTTTTCTCTAGTATCTTTTGTCACCATTTCACTGATTAAAAAAAATAAATTATCCAGGGCCCCGTTGCAGAAAGACTTACAAGCGATTGTAAAATTAATTGCAATTCAGATCATGTGACTAAATGCCTGAATCTGATTGGTTGCAATGTGCATATTCTCTGACTTGAAATTAATTGCAACTTTACAATCTATTGCAACTCTTTCTGCAATAGGGGCATGCACTGATGCAGTGAGAAGAGTATGAAGGTACACAAAATCAGTCTATGGTAACCTAATATACCTAATACAAACACACACACACACACACACACACTATTCTCCATCATTCTTACATCCATTCATCGCCACAATTTGTATACATTTTGCACAATAGAAGAGCAAAAGGATAGTGTGAATTAATGTATAAAAGTTTATATATAGAATATACACATATTTACATTGTTGCAGTATAAAAATTGAAATCCATACATACATGTATGTTAATAACGTTCAATATTTTTCCCACTTAAAAACATGTATACCCATACTTTCACAAAATTGTTTGACCCTTTATGACAAGATCAATATAGATTAAGTGACAGCTTGTGTATCCTCCTTTTCAACTAAACTTCCCTTCCACATAGAATAAGACAATTTATCTACAGTATTGGAGACACTCATTCCTTCCCTACAAAGTAGATAACATCAGTGTTTTACAAAATATGCAATCAACACTATTCTGTTTTTGCTGTTGATCCTCATAAAAACTTGAACCTACTTTGAAGGGAAAGAATTGTTTATTCAAAATGAGTTTAAAATTTCCCTTTGACTTTGTAACTTAAACAATGTCAAACATACTTTGAAAGGAAGAATTCATGTATTAAATCTTAGTTGCAGATTTCCCCTTTAAACACAATTCAGAACAATTTAAAGGTTTCTATCAAATGTAAATTGAACTGCAAACTATATCACTTAAGAACAATTTTTTGAAGGATCCATGAACACATTTTTTCTCTACTTGCTAAAAAGTGCTGTCTTTCATATTTTAACATAATATCAGCTTAATAACTATATTTACAAACATTGCACATATTTAAGTGTTTACCAGTTATGTTGTAAATGTGAGACCAATTGCAGAAATTTGCTAATCCACTGTAAAAGTGTAGTGAAACGAGAGTTAAGAAGGGCACGATATACAGTAAGCAGAAGCTCCGTCAAAATAAGGTGGTTTCAAATAATGTTTCTACTTGGAGAGAAGTATCAGGCCTTAATGTACAGTAACTAAAATGTATATTTCCTTATGACGTACTTGACCTATACATCTTGCACAGTTTATGTTATAACATCATCAACTATCAATGCTTGGTTCTAACAGATGTGGATATGTGTACAAGTATATTGACAAAAAGACAAAACTTCATTTTGAAATCTTTCCTCTGCGCTTAAAATCTGTTGCAATCTAGAATAAATTTGAAATAACACAACATACATGTCATGAATAAGTTATGGTCTGCTTGTCTTTATTACCAGTTTGTAACATTACATTTCACTTAAGCGCAACTGTTTATTGCATCGGAGAATCGCAATTGACTGAAAGTTGCTAATTAATCAAACATGAAGGAGGTGCATATGAAACAAGTCAAAGGATAGATACATGTACATGACATAAGCATCATATACAAGACTTACAAATATACCTTGACTAATCCATAAACTTTCCCCCTTTAATATGATGTCAAGTAAAGACACATTGTCCCGGATTCACAAAGCAGGTTTGTACAAACCATGGTTTATCCATGGTCTACATCTATGGAGTGCCATTTGTAAACTGATGGAGAAAGAATGTAAACTCCTTACTTGTTAACAATGTTGATGGTACACATTTACAAAATGCACCAAATACATGTTTGTCTTCTCACATGGTGAAATTTGCTGGTTAGCAAACACTAACAGTCATATCATTAGAAATTATAAATTGTTTTACTTGTATACGAGCAGCACTCCATAGATGTAGACCATGGATAAACCATGGTTTGTACAAACCTCCTACAAACCTGCTTTGTGAATCTGGGCCAATGTGTGACACGTTGGTTGTTGGTTGAGAAAGAGAAGGACGCTATTAGTCAATTTTTATTCTTCATAGATAATCATGTTTAAAATTTGTGAACCATGTAAAAACCATTATGTAAAACTACATGTATTCACAGAATTATAAATAACTATTATCTGAAAAGTTGGCATCACATAGAGAAGACCACGACCTACAAGATCGTATGCTGAACTCGATTTAGCCAAAATTTATTGGCCCAACGCCCTTTCTTACTCTCACCCGATGATATTATGTCATGTTGTCTATTCTTGTTTTCATCAGCATGACAAAAGGTCCATTTTACAGGCAGACCCATCACCAAGGAAAACACAACAAAATTCCAGTCTTGATCAGTCTGGGTGCACAGTAATCCAGGGCTCGACACTCGCACTGGCCTGGTGGCCTGAGGCCAGTGAAATTGCACTTCGGGCCAGCAAAAATGTATGTAAGTCATTTTTTTTGTGGCCCGATCGGGCAAGCAGATTTTCAACCCGACATTTACAAAATAAGACGCATCTTGTTTTCTTCCATGTTTGCTTCATATATCAGGAAAGAGTGATATTTTTAATAGTAAAAAGTTTACTCATGAAATAAAATTTCCGGGCAGGTAAATTTTTCTTTCGGGCCACCAGAAAAGTGGAAGAAATTATTTCACTGGCCCGACCTGGCCACTGACAAAAAAAGGTAAGTGTGGAGCCCTGCAGTAATCCATCTGATCAGATATGCCAAACCATCAGCACAACCAACAGCTTCAAAATGGCCATACATGAGGCTCCATCAGTGTGAAACATTTCTTTTGATTAAAACCTTATGGCTGAATCCTTTCTTGACTAATGTTTGTTCTTTTGCCATAACATCCTGGGTCCCAAAGTATGTACCAGTCTTTCCATGTGTTGGTCAGATTTAATAGTGTTCTACAGGGATTAATGGCATTGGTGGAAATACCAGAAATGCGTGCCCTGAATGTGTTACGTTAGGACGTCTTGGGGTAAATAGTATGTCTCATTGTCTATTCCAGTCTTGATCAGTCTTGGTGCGTAGTAGTCCATCTCATAGGCCGACCCGTCAGCAGGACCAACAACCTGTATGGTACATGTTAAAAAGAGATAACTCTGGGAGTCAAATAGCAATCCCATAGTGATGAACGTGCTTGTTTTCCAGAGATTAGTACATGTATCTCGTTAATTTTAGTCATCTTGTACAATCATTCCTATAAACATTGAAGAACCTCTCGATAATATAACGTCTAACAAGGTGTCAAAGAAGTAGTAATTCCAACATGTATAAAACATGCGCAAGCAATTACACTAGGACCATCCGGCATTAATACTTTTTCAAAATTGAAGATCAAACTAACAAGTTACTTGATTTGCTGAATGATTTTGCCTTTTTTGCACATATCTCATTTAAAGCTTCTTTGGTAATTTCCAGTGAAAAGTTCCTGCATCTCCTTCTGAGACATACAGTGGAACCTCTTTATAATGAGCTCTGTAACGAGGTACGTGATATAGAGAGGTAATTTCACAGGTCCCAGTTCTATGTATTTTATTGTTTTTAAAGGGATAGTTGAGTTTTGGTATAGAGGTCGCTACAAAAAAAAAATTTGTGAGATAATGAAAAACTTAGTGTCAAATTCGAAAGAGCATACAATTTTAATGACAGAATAAACTTTATTTGATCAAAATCGGTTCAGAAATGGCTGAAATATCCAAAAACATAACCATTTGTAATAATTGTGGGGCCCCACAATTATTCGATAATTTGAACCAGCTGTTAAATTTGTTTTTAAATGCTTCCTCTTTTCAAAAGTTTACAAAAGAGGTTTTTAAATAGTTGTTGATTATCTCTCTATCGAATCACTATTTCAACAAAACATCACATGCACAATATTTTATTTTAAATGGTTGAAACCGAGGAGTGTTTAGAGAGCGCCCTCTTGAGTTTTAACGGCTCTTTTTGAATGATAACATGCTTTTGACTTA
Source organism: Echinarachnius parma (assembly GCA_037951105.1). Taxonomy (NCBI): domain Eukaryota; kingdom Metazoa; phylum Echinodermata; class Echinoidea; order Clypeasteroida; family Echinarachniidae; genus Echinarachnius; species Echinarachnius parma. Next base: position 72,558 of record JBAMJV010005343.1, on the reverse strand, counting down.
GTCATTTGTATTGTGTTATTACTTTCGAGCATGGAGGAGTTATAACTATTAGTTTGTAATGTAATGGTGCAGGTTTTGGTTACTAAAATTCAGTTTTACCAAAACTGTACTCTCTTTACCAGAACTCAACTATCCCTTTAAGCCCTGATACAACAATATATCTGATATAACAAGGTAAATTAAATGGACCCAATGTGCTCGTTATAATGAGGTTTCACTGTATCTTGTTCTTAATGTTTCTAATGAATTACATCTTAAGACTATATTGATATTGATCGAATAAGATTTTATTCTACAAAACAACGCTGTTGTTTGTTTTACCTGTGTTGCTATGAGCATGACGTCTACAAAGTGCCCGACAAACAGCAGTCCCATGGTGCAGAACTTGAGCATACCGAGGGCGAAGTATCCAAGGTACATCCTATCAACACCAAGAAACCCCAGGAAGATTGACAAGAGAAGGCTGGTCCGATAGGAGTACCCGTTTCTGAAGTATTGAAAAATAAGAAAAATCAATACATTGATACAGAAATTAAGACAGAACAAACAACTGTGTTGAAATAATACATTTGTGTATGCATTGCAAGAGAGAGAGAGAGAGAGAGAGACAAAGTAAGTACTAAGAATCTAAGAACTTGAGCATCCCAAGGGCAAAGTAACCCAGGTACATCCTGTCGACACCTAAAAACCCAAGAAAGATGGACAAGAGTAGGCTGGTCCGGTATGAGTACCCGTTTCTGAAGTATTGAAAAATAAGAAAAAATCAATACATTGATACAGAAATTTAAGACAGAACAAACAACTGTGTTGATATCATACATTTGTGTATGCATTGCAAGAGAGAGAGAGAGAGAGAGACAAAGTAAGTACTAAGAATCTAAGAACTTGAGCATCCCAAGGGCAAAGTAACCAAGTTACATCCTATCAACACCAAGAAACCCCCAGAAAATAGAAAGGAGAAGGCTGGTCCGGTATGAGTACCCGTTACTGAATGAATGAAAAGATGAATGCAGATAAATCAATGAACAAATAGATAACTAAAAATACAGATTAATAACTTACATCATTCAATTTACTAAATGGACCATCAAGTTGGCACATTTTAATTTTTTCATGAGAGAAACAAACAAAAAGGTTTAAGGATACATGCCAATTCACTGTGACTAAAATTACAATGTCAATACGTCTCATCAATTAATCACTACTTAATAATTGATTTAGACTTAACGAGCTGACTTTTTTCATGGGAAAAAACAAAAGAAAGCTTTCTGATAAACATCCATTTTTTTTTTATTGAAAAAAATAAGGTTTAAAAAAACAAAATACAGCCAAACCCGTCTTAGGGGCCACCTGTCGGTAGGGGCCACCTGTCGGTAGCAGCCAATCTGCCTTAAGTGGCTACTAAAAGTGATCCCCTGAGAAAAACAGTGTACTAGAACCTGTCTATAGAGGCTAACTGTCTACAGCGATTAGTTTTCTTGTTTTCTCTAGGTGAACACTATACACAGGTTGTACTGTAACTACCAGCACTACTTACGTGTTTCTGCATGGAATGGATATCTGGAATCCCGTGGAACCATTGGACGTTGAGCCTTCACATACGATCTCTGGTGCTGGAAAACAGTCAACTGCAACAGATAATATTACCCTTTTTAAAATGTATACACAATGCAATATAATTAATTGTTATATAACATCATCTAGATCTATAGAAAGATTAAAAATAGGTAATATGACCAAAATGGATGGAATGACCAAATTATAATTTCTTTAAGCCCTCTCTCATGCCACTGTGATGTAATTGTGGCATTTACACTTGACTTGTAAGGTTCTTTAGCAAAATGTTTAATAATCTCCCAATGCAAGTAGAAATGTGAGGTAGTACAGCTTTTAGCAAAAGGTCTGAGTGTCTCGAGAATTAATTCCAAATTGATCTATTGTGTGAATTTAAGGAGCAAATCAGCCGGTCTTGGGTCTTGAGTGACCATGACACTAAGAAGTTTAATGTGGTGATGTGGAAAGATTGATTATGGAACTTGCCAAGACACTCCAGTAGCCCGTTTTATAAAACACTTGCAATTGTTGTAAGTGTCCAATTATTGTACTATTTAGTCAACAGCCAATCCGCATGGAGCATTACAGCTGTTGCCATGGTAGTTACAATAATTGGACACTTACAACAATTGCAACAGTTTTATGAAATGGGCTACTGATCTCCTTGTATATGATTGAAGTCTCAAACATTACTTTTGGGGGAAAATCTAAAGTTAATGGATCATGTTAAATAGGTATACAAATTAAGGGGGAGAAAAGGGGGGAGAAAATGGGGGAGAAAAGAGGCAAACAGATGGATAGACTGGAATACCACTGAATGGACAGGCCTAACCGCCTAAAGCAGAGTGATGCTCTGAAGGGGGTTAATTAAGACACAGAACTAATAGTACTGGAGGAAGCTGGATGCCAAGCCACTGGTAGTGCCAATGCAGGAATTAATTTTAAATTTTAGGGGGCTACTTTTCCAATCTGATGGATATCCAGAAAATTTTCACATAATACCCTATGGTAATTTTAGGGGCTACCTACTGATTTCAGGGGGCTATTTTGAAAATTAGGGGACAAAATGGCCCTACCCTGGAGTGCCCCTATTGTCTGTTGACTATGGGATAATATGTGATGTGAGGTAAAATTATGGCTTCTATTCATGAGTGAAATAAGAACATACCTTTAACTTCTCCATCCACACAGTTGAAAGCTGCCTGAGTGACAGGATTTATATCTGGTTCCATGCAGTGATATCTGAAACAGATTGGTTAAGGATTTTCACCAATTTCATTTCAAGATATTCTCTGATTTACTAGTACTCACATCAATAACAAAATAATCAATATAACAATAATACAGGATAAAAGAATTTCACTTGCAATTTTTTTTTTAAAACTCAATATACCTTGAAAGAAGACATAATTCAAAAGCTTATTTATGATCTTGACACAGTTGTTTTTGAAACTGCAGAAATCTATTGAGCATATCTGAATTTCAATTAACTTAAACAGTTAAAATTTGAACAGAAGTCTTCACTTTATTGGTTTGGTTTTGCAAAGTATACTTTGATTTCTGGCAAGCTTTCTGCTAGTTCTGGCAACTCTAGCTTGCCATCATGGTTACAAAAAGGCTGTAAATAACATTTTTGTTTAAAGTCAAGGATACTGCCCAAGGAGGAGCTCCGAGCATGTGAGGTTGAGTTCTTCCAGCTGACCGAAGCCCATCATCAGCACAAGGAGAACAGTCACACAAAGCCATAACCGCAGTAGTGTGGCTTGTGAGGGCAGCTTTGGCATCAATAGTCGTAAGCTCTCCATCATGGATTTGAATAGAGTTTTGTAATTTGAAGATCTTCCAAACTGTTCTTTGCTTTTGTTGTTTTTCCTTCTTGATCCACTTCTTCCAGATTTGTTGTAATTATATTGATATTATACACAAAATATGCAGATCTATATTTTCTGGCTAAATGTCAAGTTTTCCAGGATCATAGATACATAGATACATGTAGACGCAGTAAGGCCTCGACTAGCAGGGGAGTCCGAGTGCAGCTCACATATTTCTTCAAAGGTCTGAGCCAGACTGTCCACATGTCACACACGAGACTAATCTTGTAACACAGAAATGGTACATAACCACAAGACAGTTGCCGAGATTCTGCAAGGAAACCAAAACAAATATCAGCTTGAAACCTTAAATTGCCAATCTCTGCCCTTCCTGCAGATGGATCCGAGATGTATTGACCAGTTTAGCAGTTTCTATTTTTTCTAGATCAAGTACTAGTAACTGTGTCTTGTCTTTTTAGCAGCTAGCAGGTCATGTTTTAAATTTTATCCAGGCCAGACAGACAAATTTGATTATTTAACCAACATATGAAACTATTTGTGACCGGCTATAGCAAAACCCTGCACTTGTCGGTAATTCATGTCTTGGAGAAATTTTAATTTTCGCATAATTTGTGTCAACACTTATGATTGTAAAATTGAAAAAAATCCCATCTTCGCCAATAATTGACCAATAATTTGTTAGAACAAAGCATCAAATGAAAGCTTGTGATAAGGCCTTTCTAATGCCGGTATGACAATCTACATTTTAATTTTTACCGACAAGTGCAGCCTGCAGGGTTTTGCTATAGCCGGTCAGATTTATAAAAGCAAATAATATTAATAATAATAACATGTACTCTAGTCTTTATTATCGTTTTTCAACAATATTCTGCATACTCTTTAAAGGAACTACAGAATCTAGATGGCCTAATTTTCACAATTCGGCTCTCTATAAGTAATTTTTCCCGAAGAAAAAGAATTTAGCAGTCATTTCTCATGAAATCAATCAATTTTGGGGTAAATAGTAAATATCTAATTGTCCTGGGAACGCCCCTTTTAAATCGCCAAAATGTGACGTCATCTAAAGACCGGACGAATGAATTAAATTCTGTAGATGACGCGTCATGACGTAAACAAATGAATTGTCAATCACACGTCGATCACACCGCCGATTCCGGACGCTAAATGTGAGTGGGGCGTAAACTGGCTGCTAAGTGAGATTTGGCATCAGAAAACTAGTCTTAAATCACTACTGTATTTATTTTCATGGATTTTTCTTCGGCATACCTATGCTATGTTTCAAGTCATCAACTATGGAATAAGTGTCAAAGTACGTTGTATTCTGTAGGTCCTTTAAGTTAGTCACATAATGAATAGACATACAAATTATAAGACATCACTGGCATTTGTACAATTTTCTAAAAAACAACTTAAAAGTTAAATATTACAAATGGTATAGTATTATTACTATTACTTAGGCCTAGTACATTAAAAAAAAATACAATTGTCAAGACAAAACAAAAGGAAATTGAGATTTTTTTTTATTTCCATTCATTTTTTTAAGTGTGACCTCGACAAATAAGTAATTGATTGAATCAGCGAATGAACATGCTTTTTTATCAATCAATTAAAACAGTTTTGACTTTTGAAAGAACTGATATTGACGTGCAGATTTTAAAGTGAAACCTACATATTATACAGTGCTAACACAAAAATGAGCGTACGGGACTGTGATTAAGAAATTGGATACTACTCAGCATTTCTACGTCTAGATTTCCATTTATACTTGATCTTAGAGCTTTACTTATTCAAATATCCGAGTGTGGCAGTGGCATTAAAGAGTAGTTTACTCAAAATGTTATATAAAGCATGTAAATAAACGAGCTTACCTGGACAACTCGCACTCGTCGTTTACCCTTTTCACTTTCCTCCTACTATTTTTCAGTATGACGTCATTTTGTTTGTTGTTGTTGTTTATTGGTGGTTCGTTGAATGAATTGAAAACCACAGACAGATAGATTGATTTTATTTGGTCTTCAATCATACAAATGTTGTAAAGAAATGTGTCATACATTGACAAATGGCAAGAGAAGGCAAAAATAACAATCATGTACAATTTATAACAATTTCCATAAACATTTCAAAACATTTTACTTGTTGGCATGATTATTATAAAGAAAACTGAGCACGGTGGTATCAGGGATATGGGATTCAATCCCTATATCCCTGGTGGTATCATCGATTATATTGATGATCATGAGTGGTATCGATGAGCTAGCAGCTCTACGGGAGGCGGGTGGGGCACATACCCCCCCCCCCCCCCCCCTCCATGGTTGGACAAAAACAATAAAAAGGAGGATATCTTAGAATAATACAGAACTTGAGGTGTGTCTCCAATAAATTGCGTGCCCCCCCCCCTTCCCAAATCAGTCTGCACCAGTGGCTTGCACTTTGCACCCATTAAGGGTGGGGGGGGGGGGGGGGGGGGGGGGCACATTTGTATGCATTTTAAAAAATCAGCTAGCTGTTAAAGGGATAGTTGAGTTCTGGTAAGGAGAGTACAGTTTTAGTGAAACTGAATTTTAGTAACCAAAACCTGCATCATTACATTACAAACTAATAGTTATAACTATAAAGGAACACAAAATTACAAATGACGTAGTAAAGATCATGTTATCATTCAAAAAGAGCCGTTAAAACGTAAGAGGGCGCTCTCTAAACACTCATCGGTTTCAACCATTTTGAATAAAATATTGTGCATGTGATGCTTTGTTGAAATAGTGATTAGATAGAGAAATAACCAACAACTATTTAAATACCTATTTTGTAACTTTTTTGAAAAGAGGAAGCATTTTTTTAAATTGTTAACGGCTGGTTCAAAATTCTCTAATAAACCCGGGCCCCGGGTTTATTACAAATTGTTATATTTATGGATATTTCAGCCGTTTCTGAACCGATTTTGATCAAACAAAGATGATTTTATTGTTTAAATATTATGCTCTTTCAAATTTTACACTCAGTTTTTCATTACCTCACAAACCAATTAAGTAGTCTAGCGCCCTCTCTACCAAAACTCAACTTTCCCTTTAATGGTATCAATGTTTACCAGGCTGTATGTTGTTGTTGTTTTTGTGTGCGCCATGCGGTTTGGGCCGGGGAGGAGGAGTGGGGGGGGGGGGGGGGGGGGGGGGGGGGCAGGCTGGTGGTTGTGACCATAGTTACGTGATCATTTCAACAATTCCTGTTTTAATTAGTCCATCAATGTGTTCGTACTACTGAAAAGTGATACAGTATACAATATAGGCTATTTGTTGATGGATGCAAACATTAACAAAATGTTGATTTGATGAGTGTGATCCGATATATCCACTGGCAGATTCACATTTAGATACAACTTTTGTAGTCGTGTTATATAATCAAAATGTTATTTCAGATACTTGCAAGCACAAAACAATGAACATTTATACATAATAGTATACTATACATTTTAAATTATTGCATTGGCAAGCAATCGATGTGTGAACATTTTTTGCCGAGTAATAATCATGATATCAAATGCAAAGTGATAATTGCTAACTTCGTAATAGTTGAAACGGTCCTATATATAGGGTCCAGGGAGCCTTTCAAAGTATTTATGCCTATGTGGTTGTATTGTAAATTGTCACTCCAATACAGTCTTTGTAACTGCGACAGTGTTTTGAATTAATAAAAAATAACAATTATCATTGGTAATTACGAACAGTGGTATATGCATGTGAATCAGAGCTACTGTTTGGAAAATGTTACTAGATCCCTAGTCAAAACAATACATAAAACTAAAAGTGACAGAGTGAGACGGTGAAGTAGCGTGGTCGGACTGATGTGTATGGGCACACTGCACTATATGAACTTCTTTACTAAAGCTAATTCCCCTCTTTATGTATTTTATAGATTGTGTCAAATTAGTAGGGAGGGGGTTCCCCACATGCCCCCCCCCCCCCCCCCCCCCCAGTAGCTACACCACTGGTAACAGATACTCACCCGTCATATACAGGCAAATGAGAGCCAGCCGGGGAAGTGAGAGAGAGTATCGTTTGAGATCCCATGCATGATAGATACCTCTCGCGGCGCGGCGCCCTGAGAGAAATGTGGGTTTTTTCCTCTTCAGGCGGTAAAATCAACAGGGATGATATTGGTGATAATTTGTGGTATATGCATGTGAATCAGAGCTACTGTTTGGAAAATGTTACTAGATCCCTAGTCAAAACAATACATAAAACTAAAAGTGACAGAGTGAGACGGTGAAGTAGCGTGGTCGGACTGATGTGTATGGGCACACTGCACTATATGAACTTCTTTACTAAAGCTAATTCCTATTTTATAGATTGTGTCAAATTAGTAGGGAGGGGGTTCCCCACATGCCCCCCCCCCCCCCCCCCCAGTAGCTACACCACTGGTAACAGATACTCACCCGTCATATACAGGCAAATGAGAGCCAGCCGGGGAAGTGAGAGAGAGTATCGTTTGAGTCCCATGCATGATAGATACCTCTCGCGGCGCGGCGCCCTGAGAGAAATGTGGGTTTTTTCCTCTTCAGGCGGTAAAATCAACAGGGATGATATTGGTGATAATTTTTTGAAAAATACCTCGGTCTTTCTCTTTCATTTCCATTTCCTTAGGGGGCGGGAGATTGTCGAGGTCACCCTATTCCCACCAAGAATACGCGACAGTTCAACTTCAGTTAGACTGTTTATTAATGTTTCATATCCCAAACACAGACTCAAATACATGTGAAATCGATGGAATAAGTAAATCAGTTGAAATTTGTAAGAATGTGACGGCTCTGATCGGGCTCTGATCTAATTGATTTGATTGAGGTACTATTATCTGATTAGCTCCCGAGTGACATCAGGGAATAGGAGGGGTGCAATCGGGTACCCGCCTGTCAAACCATTACCCCTCGATCCTCCAAGCGCTCCGCGCGCGCGCTATCGTAGACTTCGCGATTACTAAATTTGTGCTAGGTTATCTCTCGTTTGTAGTTGAATCGATATGGTCGTAAATAAGACACTTGGGCACGATATTGTACGTGCGCGGGCGTTTTATTGAGCAAAACAAGAGACATTTCGGTTATTTAAGCAGCCATTTTCAACGGGAAAGTTACGGCGGAGATCATCAAGCAAGCGATGCGGCTCGTCGGTTCCGCCCATAATTTGTGGTGAGTAATCGGGAAACTATTCGGGGACTTATTATAAAAACGGACGTGTTGCTGTTGCGGAGCTTTGTGAATTCGAAGTATGCATTTTGGAATTATAATCCTGGATCTGTTAAGTTTAATTTAAACTGGGTAAGGCAGGCTTTAGTTTTTAGTTTGTATTTTTTAGTTACGACTTGGTCGTGTGGTGTGTACTGTGCATGTGCGAGTGTGACTGAGATTTGTGCAGCTTGGATTGGAATGTAAACAATTGGCATTGCATTGTCTTGACATGTCAACTCGATGATGATGATTGATTTGATTTTTCTTTGTGTCTTGATTCTTGTCATTTTGTTCGTATTCTTGACTTGATTTGTCTGGAGCTTTGAATGGACTTGACATTTTGATGTTCAATTTAATTATAACTTCTATTTTTGTGATGGCTAATTTAATTTGTATGCCTATTTAAAATGTATTATTTTATTCCTTTAACTTTATATTTTCCCCCAAAAGTAATGTTTGAGACTTCAATCATATACCAATTTTATTGTAAGATTCTTCAGATTGAATTATGTGAGAATTTCAGTATAAAAAGTATATTGACACCACTAAAAAAGTATGAAGTTCACCTACTATAGTGAAAACATTAAAAATCAATGTCTAATTTGGTCCCGATCGTTCACGTGAAATATCCTAATTTGGATACTATGGACGGTTGAGTATCCCAATTCAGATACTCTTGACTACGGTCAGAAACTGTCTATAGACGCTCTTAAAAGTTAAATCAAATTGTAAATATTTCCCTTATTATGGAGACATTTGAGAAATCAAAACCCATTTCATTCTTCTGTCGCCATAAGCCAAACAATAAGGTACAAGAGAAGTGGGAAATTAAAGCTCCAAGTGAGTTTGGTTGAAATTGTACAAAGTTGATGGATCACTGAAATTCATTAATTGGATGCCTGTCTCAGAGTCGCCAAAATTCTGACTTCTGCATTAAAATTCAAAAGGTCTCAAATTATCATAGATTTAGTCTTAATTTAAAAATAATGAGTAAATCCTACAGTACATTTTTATGCACACCATTTCATCCATTGTTCTTTCTTTGCACTTATTTTGCAGATCATTGAAAGGAATTGTATATATGCAGAAATCTTGATTGTGTTGGACTAAGAAAATAAGCATGGCAGTTGTCGCAGGTAAGTTGAAGCTAACTGCTAATGAAGCATACATACTTGTTATGATATTGCAAATCATACAAAAAGTACAATTCTGTTGGAAATGACAGAACTTAAAATAAAAACACAGATATACAGGGTGTTTATAAAAAAGCGGAACCCAACTTCCACCCGCAATATTTTATTTAATAAACATAATTATATTTATTGCAATATGGCATATCAAAGGTCAATTCATACTATTTCGTTTGATACCAAATATGTTGTGATAACGTCATGCATGATTGAATAAAACCTTTTAAAAAAGGGTTATGTAAAAAGTACTTTGCGCACGAGAGTAGAAACTAACTGTTAAATGCAGTGTAAATAATGAAACGGTAGACAAAGTCAAGTGACATTTCATGATGTTTCTTGATTCATAGTTTGACATTTTATTCAACTTTGAGAAGAGTTGAGGGTCCAAAATCATCCCCAATGTCCTACCACATGACCCCCATGTCTGTCCGCACAGGTTTGTGCTCGTGTTCAGTGGTCAGTTGCTTGGTCAGGCAAGGAACTGATTAAAAAAGTATCTCCATGTTCATTTATTTACGGAACAAAAGGTTACAAGACAAAAGAACACAAGGAGAGGTTTAAATGAATGACCATCAGCCCGTGTTGATGAATAGATCTAAATCTTGTGCGCAAAGCAATTTTAACATTGCTCGTTTAAAATGCCTGCAATTCGATAACTACAAGATCAATTATAACAAAAGTGGTATCAAATGAAAGAATAATAAATCATCTTTAAGATGATATATTGCAATAAACATAACTATGTTTACTTCATAAGATATTGCTGGTGGAAGTTGGGTTCCGCTTTTTTATAAACACTCTGTATATCATCATGAGTATATGTGGAATCCTCTTTGCCATTGTTTGATGTCAAAATAAAAATGGATATTTTGAATTTAAATTACATTAACTTGTGGCCCATTGCAGACAAATCATACTCATTTTTAAATTTAAATGAAACTGTTGAAACAGAGATTAACATAAAAATTAAATTAAACTAAAATGCCCTCAAATTTTTTTCTTGCAAAGGTTCTTGTTACTTCTTTAACTTTATTACAAACAAAATATTTTGAAAAAATAGTATATCAATCATGGATGATGGATATTCATATGTTAAAGTAGGTGAATTATTCTTTCCAGGGGTCCTTTTCTATAATGATAGCAGTAGACAAGTGATCATCAGTAATTTTCATCAATATGTTTTCCCTTTCTCCCATTCTCATGCTTGTATTTGTCTTGTTTTGATTCAGACACACAGCGTGCAGTGAATGTCCTGCAGGGGCTGCAGGGGTCCTTGGTAGCGGCGGGTGACCCAGAGCTCGGGGAGCAGGTGGCCGCCATGATAGACCTCCTGGCCAGCCCCTCCTTCCGTCACCTGCTCAACCTTCAGCAGTCGGTGAGAGAGCTCAAGCACCATCTTGCCACGGGGCCGCCGGGACTCACCGTAGAGGACTTTGGGTTTGACAACAATGGGGACTTGGTCCCGCCAGAGCCAGAGTCGGACCAGGAACCGGAACTACCATACAGGTAATTAGTGTGGGGGCAGGAAAACGTTTAGACGAACTTAAGCTCTTTACATACAATGTATATGATTTTAGATTTCTTGGAGTAACTACAAGCAATTTTTACATTCAGGATTGATTGTGAAACTAATTGGACTGGGGTCTTTTGAGAATTTGGGGTATTATACCAAACTGTACACCATTTCTGAATGGGTTTTACCTAATTCCTCCTCGTTTTTCAACTTCCCATTGCACACCTGGGGGGTGTTTCACAAAGATCCTAAGTTTAACTTATCTCTAAGTTGGACTTAAACATTATGGAAAGCCATTTGTATCCTTGGAATGAAATATATTCAAACGAAAAAAGGAAGTATTTTTAATAGACTTTTCATAGATTTTACATTAAGAACATGAAATCCCTTTGATAATAGAAAATATCAATGATTTGAATCAACATTTTATGCCTTTTAAAATAAATTTTACAAAATTGTTTCAAAGAAACTTATGGCTTTCCATAGATTCTTAGTCCAACTTAGAGTTAAGTTCAACTTAGGATCTTTGTGAAACACCCCCCAGGTTCAAATTCAGAAATAAACAGCAGAAGATAATATTACATTGTAATTAGTTTAAGTAATATTTTGTGTATTTTGTGTATTTTTAATACGTGTAGAACATCTATTGGACCTGGACATCCATACGCCTTTGAGAACAAGATGTTCGAAGGGGACGAGGGACACATCACAAAAACAGTTACGGCACCTGCTGCCTCCGCCCCCATGAGCCTACCTAGCGATCCGGACTCGGGCAGCCAGTCGGAGCTAACGAGGTCCATGTCTCTGGAACGGGCCAACGAGGACTTGGAACAGGCTCTGCGAGAACTAGCCCTGGGCCGGGACGTCCTGAGTATTGAGCTAATGAAGCAAGAGGGAAGGGGGCTGGGGTTCAGCGTGGTGGGACTGAAGAGTGATAACCAAGGGGAGCTGGGCATCTTTGTGCAGCAGATACAGAAGAACGGAGTGGCGTCAAAGTAGGTTTAATGTTTATTTACCGAACCTTTGGAATGTTATTGAACTTGTGTTTTGTGTTTGCTTGTTGTGATAATAGGTTCCATCAAGAGTTCAAGACAATGATACGAAGGATTGGTGATGATGAGGAGGAGGATGAGGATGCTGTCAATGATGAGGGTGATGGTGATGATGATGAAGATGATGATGACGACAACGACGATGATGATGTTCTGTTTATGGCAGTGGTTGTGATGATGATAATGTAATTTATGAAATTGTACTGTAAAAGTCCTTTTGTACACAATGTGTTTTTTCTATATGCTTTCCATTGATCAATTAATTTGCTTTTTTTCCCCCTGAAGTAAAGTTTATTTTTGTTTGCTCTTTTGTTTAATAGTGATGGACGTCTAAGAGAGAGTGACCAGATTCTAGCCATCAACGGGGCTCTTGTGGATTCCAGCGTTTCCCACAAGGAAGCCATCAGCATGCTCCAGAAGGTCAAGGAGAAAGTCAACCTTATTGTGGCCCGGGGCGGACTGCACATCCCCACCCCAAAGAAATCCGATGCGACACAGTCCCCTCCCCCACATGAACCTCAGGGGCAGGGGAGGATGGAGGAGAGGGTGGATGATAGGGAGGAGATGAATGCTCATGTGATGGGCATCGCCATGGCAGCCAATCACGATGAACCCCTCATCCACATGGATATGGAGCCAGAAGTCAATTCCTCGGTGAGTCTCTTTCTTGACCTATTATTAATAGGCAGTGCTTAAAATAAGTGCTGGCCCCAGGCCATGGCCACTAACATTGAGCTTTAGGCAAGCAAAATGTCATTAATTCTAAATATGTAATTGCTCAAATAGGCAATCAAATACATTGTGTTGTTGTTGTTGTTGTTGTTGTTTTCTTCTTTTTTTTTTTTCTTTTTTTTGGGGGGGGGGACCCCTGGATTCAGGTTTGGGTAAGCATTGGACTTAGGCAGTGCCGCCCTGGCCCGAGGCCACTAAAAATCAGCTTTGGGCCACCAAATTCCATTGATTGCCCTGAATTCCACTGGCCAGAATGATCAGCAAATATAACTTGTTATGTGTTTGCTTTGTTTGAGGCCACCTAATTCAGGTTTTGGGCAACTAGGATTTGAAAAATCTTGTTTTTCTTGCCCTACTGGGCCACAAGGCAAAGAGATTAATTTCTAGCATTGACTTGGGTGTTGATAAATCTTATTTTTTGTTAAACGCAATATACATAAGGCAAAGAGATTAATTTCTAGCATTGACTTGGGTGTTGATCAATCTGATTTTTTTTTCAACGCAATACAGCAGAAATAATTCATAGGAAATTCTCATGCATCCCTTAGTGAGTCAGTGTTTTCTCCGCCTTTTTTTAAAGGATTAGTGGTATTTGATAGTCATTGAAATAAATTTTTCCTCATTTGTCTTCTCCCAGCCCCCGATGCAAGACTTTGATTCCCAGACCATGCTCGCTCCCGACATCGAGGTCATCGACCTCTACAACACGGGTTCTGGTCTTGGCTTTGGCATCGTAGGCGTGCGCGACATCGGCATCGTTGTCAAGACGATCGTTCCTGGTGGTGCAGCTGAGGAGGTAAGTCAAATCTTATTCAAATTTTTTTTTTTTTTTTACTTTATTTTTTTTTCTTCATTTTGTTCATGTTTATTGTTTTTTGTTGTTTACAGTGTAAATGTTTGTCTATGACATTGATATCCTGTTTTTATTTGTGAGAGAATAACATGTTATTTGTTCATGGATGATTTTCTGCATATGTGCGAGTGTGTGTGCGCTGTTTTAAGATGTACTGCAACGTTTTTAAAGTAGATAAATATATACTATACTGGAAGTAATCTAAAGAGAAAGGAGATATCGAATGTCTTTTTAAAAGTACTTTGTTAACGATGAAATACACAAATATGACCATGATCATTTCTATGAATTCAAGGTTATTTTTGCCAGTCAAATCAATGCAACGTACAAAAACAAAATGTTGTTCCTTTATCATGTACCATACTATTTAAAAACATGGACAAGTCATTACACATTTGCATTTGCATGTAAATGTTGAGTAAAATTGTGACCGCGAGAAGATGTTTTAATCCTTGAGATTAATTGATAACCATGTGGCTGAAGTGTGTAGGGTGTGGTTGCTATGGCAGTTAAACTGGAGATATATATTTTAATACTTCCGACTTAGCATGTACTTGATGGAGCTTGAGTGGTTGTGCAATGTATCAAACATTTTGAAGGTTTCTATTTGAATGGGTAACTTCCATCATCACTTTTATTTTGTATTGTTGGTGTTTGTATTGAACATAAAGATCGCATTTTACTAATTAATGTATTGATTGTGTACTTTATATCAAACAAGATAATTTTTGATGTGTGAACATAATTTGGCTTTTTTATGTTTCATGTCAAATGTATGTGGTGTTTAAACGAAAACAGATCTTCTTATTAAGTTCTTACAAGATGGCATTTGTGGTTGTTCACATATAATCATAAAGGAAATGTTTAAAGTCATAGAAGATGCCCGAAATCCTGTTGCTTAATCGATAGCCATGCAACGGATATTTTGGGCTTTAGTTGCTATGGTGGTTAAACTAGAGATTTACATTCTAATACCTACAGCTCTTAACTTGATCTTCGGAAAGCTGAAAGTAGGGCTCACTACTAACCTCTTTTTCTTGTGGCCTAGTCAGGCCAGTAAAACAATTTTGATCTTTTTTTTTTGTGGCTTGAAAAATAAGTTTACTAGCCCCTAAATAATATGAAATTTCATTTGAAAACTGTCTTGTTTCCTCTACAGTAATCATTATCACTCTCAAAATTGTGATTATGGAAAGGCTTGATATAAAGGATACAAGATTTTCTATTTTGAACATTTTTTTTTCTTCCAGTGTTAGAAATCTAGATGCACTAACTCGCGTCTTTAAATTCATACAGTAAGCATGACATTTTATAAGATTCATTATCCAATGATGAAATTAAAAATCACTGATAGAATCATCATTTTAACTGCATGTTTCAGAAATTCCAAAATGGTAGTTACCATGCCAACCTAAAAGCATTATGAAATATGCATCCAAATATGTACAGAATTCATGTATATGAAACACCAGTTGTACGGATGTGGGGGAGGGGGGGGGGGGTGGGGGGGTAAAGAGGGGCCTTGCCCATTATTTTGAGAAAAAAAGCAATAACATAACATTTATATAAACAGAAAATCCTACAAAAATACTATATAAAACATACAATCATAGTTTATCATGTAAGTTTATCATGACTACATGTACATGTACATTATTCAGAAAAATAAGATACGGTAATCATGTAACTAAAGAAAGAATGTCAGATGATATGTTCCTTGTTCCCACTGCAGTGGGTAATTCAAGCAATCAAATTGATTTGATACATATAGTTTTAAACTTGCTTCATCAAGCTGCATGTTTACAGTTTTGTACCAGTTGTACTTATTTTTCTCACCAGTAATACAGTGCATTTCAATCCAACTTCAACTACTACGTGTTACGTGTATATTTACATGTAAATAGTTCACTTAGGAAATCAAATTGTTTGTGATCATGTAATGTGTACATGTTGGATTCTACTACCCAGTGGTATGTGTAATTTCAACCCTGTTTATTACAAGGGTTAGCCAACATTCCAATCTCCCTACCTAATAATGGGATAATTGGCATTGCAAAGGTCACAACTCAAATTACAGTGCTCACAGAGTGCATTGCAACTGAACCAAAACAATTGGGGAGCAAAATGTGGGTAACAAATATGTCATATTGGTGTATACTGTACATGTATGCATATTGTGTACATACATGTGTATAACTGCATTGGTATAATGTCATGTGTTATAAATCTGAATTTTATAACTAAAGTTGCCAAGTTTACATTGTACAAAAAAATACATGTATAATTCTTATTGAACTCTAGTTGCATTATTCATGTCAAATATGTACATTTTATGATGTTTACTTTATTTATGGCAGAGGAAAAAAAAAACAATCATGCATTGCCTATGTTACAAAGTAGTAAGTGTATAAAATGCATGGACCAGCAATCACATGGGTAGCAAGATCGTGCAAAGCAAATTTGTGGGTGGTTTGTGTTAAATGTACATGTTATTGTTTGCCAAATTGGAAGGTTTTAAAGTAAACAACAGTTTGAATCACAGGGTTTAGGTTACGTTTTAAATGTTTGTGTATGACTAATGTTTTGCTTGACTAAAAATATGCAAAGTGAACAACTTATTTTTTTGTAATCTACACTATTTATAATCATTCCATTTCCATTTTATTTCACAGTTTAGAACATTCTAATAATATACTACATGTACATACATGTATGTATCATATAATATGATACATACATGTATGTACATGTAGTATATTATTAGAATGTTCTAAACTGTGAAATAAAATGGAAATGGAATATATACTGATTATAAATAGTGTAGATTACAAAAAAATAAGTTGTTCACTTTGACAGTTTGTCTACATACATGTGTGTGTTAATGTCCTCGGTACTAAAATATGACTTTCATTAATTTTTACTGGCCCAGGGCCAGTGTGCCAGTTTTAGTGTTGAGCCCTATTTAAAACTGATTAAACTTATTTCAAGTAGCCATAAAAATTGCCAATTCATTTAGCAAAATGAGTAACGTGTGTACATTTAATTAAGTCATAAATTAAGTCATAAATAAGTCCTCTGTGACTTCAAATGTAGCAGACGGCAGATCCCAAGGATCATTCATCTATAGACAGTACTTATAAAATAATATATTGATACTGGATGCTGTAGCAATTTTTGCAAAAAATAGCAAATTCATTTATCAAAATGAGTGACTTGTTTGTAAATCATCAGGTCATATGATAGTCCCATGTTAATGTAGCCATACTAAACAGCTTTAGACTAATAATTTAATCATCAGATGGACTGGTAAATATTGAACAAAATATTAATGCTGGATTGCCAAAGTATTATGTAATTGCATGTGTTATACAGAATGTATTTATTAGGAAATATGTACTTGCAAAAACAGCCAATTCATTTAGCAAAATAAAAAAACATTATGAATAGATTATCACTAAATCAGGTCATATGATAGTCCCAGCTGTGACTGTTGATATAGCTATACTGCTCATCCACCACAGAGCCCAATAATCGTTCATCTTTATAAAAAAATATTGATTATGGATTGCTGTTGTGTTACTTGTTTTAGTGCAAAAATAACAAATTCATTGAGCGAAGTGAGTAACTTGTTAGTAGATCATCAGGTCGTACGGTAGTCCCAGCTGTGACTGTTATTGAATGTAGTGCATTACTGTCCAGTCGCGACAGATCCCAAGAATCCTTTATATCTATTAGACAGTTTATAAAAACAATATTCATACTGGATTGATGTTTATGAGATACCGTAAAACACCATCGTCAAGCACCCCCAAGCACCAATATACATCTTGCTTTTAAAGAGCGTCCGCTCTCTGTCCAAACGGGAAACTTTAATCAAGAATGCAAATAATGGTGAGGAATATTCATGAGGATAATAATGGAGGTGAATCTCATGGAAACGTCTTTAAAAGCAAGATGCGTATAGGTGCTTGGGGGTGCTTGACGATGGTGTTCTACGGTATGTGCACAAAAGGTAAAATCATTCAGCAAAACGAGTAACTTGTTAAGTTTCAACTTTTATTTTGAAAAAAGTATGAATGTCAGATTTCCCAAGTGTTATTGATTGGGCATGTTTTATACAAGTATGTAATTTATTAGGCAAAAATAGCAAATTCGTTTAGCAAATTGAGTAATTTTTATGCCTCCGCAACGAAGTAGCCGGAGGCATTATGTTTTCGGGTTGTCCGTCCGTCCGTACGTCCGTACGTACGTCCCGTTCTCGTGATCGCGTTATCTCAAGAACCGATTGACGGATTCTCGCCAAACTTGGTTCATGTATGTATCCTGGAGTGCCAATGATCTGATTAGATTTTGGGGTCATGAGGTCAAAGGTCAAAGGTCACAGGGCTCATTATATATGCAAAAATAGCTCGTGATCGCATTATCTCAAGAACCAATGGACAGATTCTCACCAAACTTAGTCCAAGTATGTATCTTAGGGGGCCGATGAACTGATTAGCTTTTGGGGTCATGAGGTCAAAGGTCAAAGGTCACAGGGCTCATTATATATGCAAAAATAGCTCGTGATCGCATTATCTCAAGAACCGATTGACGGATTCTCACCAAACCTTGTCCAAGTATGTATCTTGGGGGGCCAATGAACTGATTACATTTTGGGGTCATGAGGTCAAAGGTCAAAGGTTACAGGGCTCATTATGCAAAAATAGCTCGTGATCGCGTTATCTCAAGAACTGATTGACGGATTCTCACCAAACTTGGTTCATGTATGTATCCTGGGGTGTCAATGATCTGATTAGATTTTGGGGTCATGAGGTCAAAGGTCAAAGGTCACATGGCTCATTATATATGCAAAAATAGAGCTTTGATCGCGTTATCTTAAGAAGTGATTGATGGATTTGCACCATACTTGGTACATGTATGTATCTTGAGGTGACTAATAACTGGTTAGATTTTTGGGTCATGAGGTCAAAGGTCAAAGGTCGCAGTGGCACAATATATATGCTAAATTAGCTTGTAATTGCAAAATCTCAAGAACTGAATGTCATATTTCAATCAAACTTGGTACCTGAATGTATCACAGGAAGCCATTGTAGCCATCAGATTTTGGGGTCATAAGGTCAAAGGTCAAGGTCACATGACTCGTTATGCAAAATACCTTATTAATTGCAATATCTCATAAACCAGTTGATAAATAACCATCAAACTTGGTACCTTCATTGTATTTGTATCTTGTAATTTTAACTATTAAAATTGAGTTGAAGAATTAATTCAGTGCATGTTGATTTTTGGGGCTTGATATAAATCACGCAATGGCGGAGCATCATATTCGACTGCGCGCAGTCGAAGATCCATCTAGTTTTGTAGATCATCAGGTCTTATGATAGTCCCAGATGTGACTGTTGATATAGCTAGTACTGCTTATCCACCACAGAGCATTATTAAATGCTCTAGTGCAAAAATAGCAATTCATTTAGCAAGATGAGTAAGTTGTTTATAAATCATCGGGTGGTACGATAGTCCCAACTGTGGCTGTTAATGTAGTTATACTGCCCAGACTCGACATGGCCTTCCTTCCCCCTTCACTCCGCATCACAGATGTGTGTCCTGAAGAGGAAATGAGTGCTATTACCATGCTACACACTCATCACTTCATCACTTCACTTTCTGACAGTCCCTTGCTCCGTGTCTTACTAACTATCGTTGCATACACAGTTACGATCCTTTAGTTTTTTTCTTGTGGCCCAGTTGAGCAGTAAAAACATAATTTTTCATGTTATTAGTGGCGGAAACCTGAATACAGAGCATCAATTCGTTCGGAAAACACAATGCATTGGGGGGCCATGCATTGTTTGTGAACAATGCTCTGCTCCCCCCCCCCCCCCCCCCCCCCCCAATGCATTGTTGTTGTTTTTTTGGGGAACGAATTGATGCGCCTGCCTGAATGTGGTGGCCCCAAACAAAGAGACACATTACAAATTCTGTTATATTGGTTGGCCATTTCGGCAAGTAACATTTTTCATTGGTGACATTTTTTCGTAGCCAGGAGCTAATTTTTATTGGCCCTGGGCCTGGGGTCCTGTGGTCATTTTGAGCATCAATATATTTAATAAGTCTTCTTCAAAAACTGTATTAGCTGTCACCAAAAATGGTCGTTTATAAGTTTAAGCACAATGTGTAAATTCCAGATTCTTTAAATTTGTCATATCAACAAATGGCATTACCAACCAGCTGTTGTATTTTATGCCTCCTCATCAAAGTGGCCGGAGATATTATTTCATTCATAATGTATTATTGGAAGCCATGCCATCCTGAATTTAGTATCCATAACTTTAGACAGAAACAAGGTGATTGCTGTAATTTAATGTGTAATGTATGTTTTGACTTTATGCATAATTATAGGCAACATTTCTTCTCATTTGTAAAATACAGTAAGTTGAAACCTAAAATCAGTACAAATTTTGACCCCAACTGGTCAGTAAAAATGGTTAAACTGTTCACTATAACAATAGCTGAAACCTATTTTTAAAAAGATTTCATGTGTGATAAGCTAGGATAATTTCAAGTATGTGTGGACATTAATGAGGGAAACTAAATCTGCATGTATGTGTAATTGAGGACAAACTGTAGGAAGTAGTAAAAGTATTAAGTCACAAATTTGGTTTGATCATCACATCCTGTTTGAACTGTCAAATCGGTAATTGGGTCAATCCACGTCAAATCAACCAATTTTCAGACATTTTGTCACCCGACCCCCTTCGATTTTGCTAAAATTCGCACCAATTGTTCCCCCAAGTGTCTGACGGAAAACCCCGAAATTTTTTGCCCCAAAGTCATTCGGTTGCTAAGTTACGGCCGCGCCTAGCAACCAATGCGCGTTCAAACCGTTTCTTCTTTAAAATTTTGGCCATTTTTGATTATCTGCTGTAGCTAAAATTGAAAAGCCAGAGCTCTCATTGTCTGGAAATTGGAAGAACTCTGTCATCTCTACAAGATGTATTCATTATGTCGCGGGTCGAGTTTTCGTTTTCGCGTACGAGGTCACCGAAAATGGCTTTAAGCGAAAAATTAATTTTTTTAAAAGCATGTTTGGATGCCCATAGCTTAAAAATTACTAGATATTTTGCTCTAATCTTTTATAGTATTAAAGACCTTCACTTCCTTTACAGATTTAAAAAAAATGAGCGTGATTGGTCAAGTCGTTTTCGAGTAAAGCGCCCTCAAAGTTTGGATTTTTCAAAAATGCACCAAGTTCAAGGTCAAAGGTCACCCGAAGTCCAATCGGGATCTTCACCAATTTTTGTGTACTTACAGATATTTACCTATATTTTCAGGGGTTACCAAAGAAATTTTGCTACCGGAACGTTTAATGGCTTAATTACGCTAACGAAAATGGTCGTAAACAACCCAAAATGCTCAAAATTGCCATATAATTGGCTTTAGGGCATATTTCGAATCTCTCTCACACGCAATATAAAAGTTTATAAATACTGTTCTTCAGGGAATTGGCAGACATTTACCTATATTTTCATGGGTTAGCAAAAAAAAATTGCTACCGGAACGTTTAACGCCTTATTTACACTGACGAAAATGGTCGTAAACAACCCGAAATGCTCTAAATTGCCATATAATTGGCTTTAGGGTATATTTTGAATCTCTCTCACACGCAATAGAAAAGTTTATAAATACTGTTCTTCAGGGAATTGGCAGACATTCACCTATATTTTCATGGGTTAGAAAAAAAAAATTGCTACCGGAACGTTTAACGCCTTATTTACACTGACGAAAATGGTCGTAAACACACTGAAACGTGTTAAATAGCCATATTATGTGCTTGAGGGCATATTTTGAATCCTTCTCACACGCAATACAAAAGTTTATAAATACTGTTCTTCAGGGAATTGGCAGACATTCCCCTATATTTTCATGGGTTAGCAAAAAAAAATTGCTACCGGAACGTTTAACGGCTTATTTACACTGACGAAAATGGTCGTAAACACACTGTAACATGTTAAATCACCATATTACGGGCTTTAGGGCATAGTTTGAATCTCTCTCACACGCAATACAAAAGTTTATAAATACTGTTCTTCAGGGAATTGGCAGACATTCACCTATATTTTCATGGGTTAGAAAAAAAAATTGCTACCGGAACGTTTAACGGCTTATTTACACTGACGAAAATGGTCGTAAACACACTGCAACGTGTTAAATCACCATATTACGGGCTCTAGGGCATAGTTTGAATCTCTCTCACATGCAATACAAAAGTTTATAAATACTGTTCTTCAGGGAATTGGCAGACATTCACCTATATTTTCATGGGTTAGAAAAAAAAATTGCTACCGGAGCGTCTAACGCCTTATTTACACTGACGAAAATGGTCGTAAACACACTGAAACGTGTTAAATAGCCATATTACGTGCTTTAGGGCATATTTTGAATCCTTCTCACACGCAATACAAAAGTTTATGAATACTGTTCTTCAGGGAATTGGCAGACATTCACCTACATTTTCATGGGTTAGCAAAAAAAAAATGCTACCGGAACGTTTAACGGCTTATTTACACTGACGAAAATGGTCGTAAACACACTGTAACGTGTTAAATCACCATATTACAGGCTTTAGGGCATAGTTTGAATCTCTCTCACACGAAATACAAAATGTTATAAATACTGTTCTTCAGGGAATTGGCAGACATTCACCTATATTTTCATGGGTTAGCAAAAAAAAATTGCTACCGGAACGTTTAACGCTTATTTACACTGACGAAAATGGTCGTGGCAATTTAACACGTTTCAGTGTGTTTACGACCATTTTCGTCAGTGTAAATAAGCCGTTAAACGTTCCGGTAGCAATTTTTTTGTGCTAACCCATGAAAACATAGGTGAATGTCTGCCAATTCCCTGAAGAACAGTATTTATAAACTTTAGTATTGCGTGCGAGAAGGATTCAAATATGCCCCAAAGCACGTAATATGGCGATTTAACACGTTTCAGTGTGTTTACGACCATTTTCGTCAGTGTAAATAAGCCATTAAACGTTCCGGTAGCAATTTTTTTTTGCTAACCCATGAAAATATAGGTGAATGTCTGCCAATTCCCTGAAGAACAGTATTTATAAACTTTTGTATTGCGTGTGAGAGAGATTCAAACTATGCCCTAAAGCCCGTAATATGGTGATTTAACACGTTACAGTGTGTTTACGACCATTTTCGTCAGTGTAAATAAGCCGTTAAACCTTCCGGTAGCAATTTTTTTTTGCTAACCCATGAAAATATAGGTGAATGTCTGCCAATTCCCTGAAGAACAGTATTTATAACATTTTGTATTGCGTGTGAGAGAGATTCAAACTATGCCCTAAAGCCCGTAATATGGCGATTTAACACGTTACAGTGTGTTTACGACCATTTTCGTCACTGTAAATAAGCCGTTAAACGTTCCGGTAGCAATTTTTTTTTGCTAACCCATGAAAATATAGGGGAATGTCTGCCAATTCCCTTAAGAACAGTATTTATAAACTTTTGTATTGCGTGCGAGAAGGATTCAAAATATGCCCTCAAGCACGTAATATGGCTATTTAACACGTTTCAGTGTGTTTACGACCATTTTCGTCAGTGTAAAGAAGGCGTTAAACGTTCCGGTAGCAATTTTTTTTTTCTAACCCATGAAAATATAGGTGAATGTCTGCCAATTCCCTGAAGAACAGTATTTATAAACTTTTCTATTGCGTGTGAGAGAGATTCAAAATATGCCCTAAAGCCAATTATATGGCAATTTAGAGCATTTCGGGTTGTTTTCGACCATTTTCGTCAGTGTAAATAAGGCGTTAAACGTTCCGGTAGCAATTTTTTTTTTCTAACCCATGAAAATATAGGTAAATGTCTGCCAATTCCCTGAAGAACAGTATTTATAAACTTTTATATTGCGTGTGAGAGAGATTCGAAATATGCCCTAAAGCCAATTATATGGCAATTTTGAGCATTTTGGGTTGTTTACGACCATTTTCGTTAGCGTAATTAAGCCATTAAACGTTCCGGTAGCAAAATTTCTTTGGTAACCCCTGAAAATATAGGGAAAATATAGGTAAATATCTGTAAGTACACAAAAATTGGTGAAGATCCCGATTGGACTTCGGGTGACCTTTGACCTTGAACTTGGTGCATTTTTGAAAAATCCAAACTTTGAGGGCGCTTTACTCGAAAACGACTTGACCAATCACGCTCATTTTTTTTTAAATCTGTAAAGGAAGTGAAGGTCTTTAATACTATAAAAGATTAGAGCAAAATATCTAGTAATTTTTAAGCTATGGCCATCCAAACATGCTTTTAAAAAATTCAATTTTTCGCTTAAAGCCATTTTCGGTGACCTCGTACGCGAAAACGAAAACTCGACCCGCGACATAATGAATACATCTTGTAGAGATGACAAAGTTTTTCCAATTTCCAGACAATGAGAGCTCTGGCTTTTCAATTTTAGCTACAGCAGATAATCAAAAATGGCCAAAATTTTAAAGAAGAAACGGTTTGACCGCGCATTGGTTGCTAGGCGCGGCCGTAACTTAGCAACCGAATGACTTCGGGGCAAAAAAATTCGGGGTTTTCCGTCAGACACTTGGGGGAACAATTGGTGCGAATTTTAGCAAAATCGAAGGGGGTCGGGTGACACCCACCGGTTGATTTGACGTGGATTGACCCAATTAATAATTTATCAACTATTACAAGTACATACTAATCGAGAATTGAATATTAATTCAATTAAAATAACAATATCAGTAAATATGTGCATATGTGCAGCTACATGTACATGTAGAATTGATTAAAAAGTATATGTTAAAGTTTTAGAGCATGAAGATTAATCATCTCGGTTATGAATCCAGCCATAATTGTGTTCAATTTATCCTTTGAATCTTTGAAACATTTAACCCGTTCACTTCGAGTTGCTGAAATCCCCATAGACTTTGTACATAGCCCTCCCGGTTCCCGTAAGCAACGGGTTAACTGAATTGTGAGCAAGTAGCAATCATCCCACATCTATTAGCCATGTCCAGTAATAGTGGTTACTATGATGAGGCATTGTCTGCCATTCAGCTGTTACTTTGACCCCAAGAGAGGGTAATCACTTTCTAACTGGATCAGTCAGCAGTTTCAGGTCGTGTGCCAATGTTGTTTCAGTCGACATGATTAATTCCAGTATAATCCAAAGCCAAAGGTATTGACTTGCTGGCTTTATTCTTACTGAGACATGAAGTCCTCTCCACTCCCTATTATGTAGTTTAATTTAGTTGTAATTATTTTGTAACATTTTATTCCAATGTTTGTCTTTATCATTAAGGATTTGGCGAAACGAACCTGACACAATGAAAAGTTGTGTCAATTAGGCAGTCTTGTCCCAATGGTAGTTACCAGTTGGCGTCATCTGTTGTACATTCCTCCAAACACTCTATAATTTTTTGTAATGTTTTATTTCAACATTTGCCCTGATCTTTTAGGATGGAAGGCTCCAGAGCGGTGACATCATCTATCCTACGAATCAGCGAAACATACGTTGACGGAATGAATAGAGTCCAGGTGGCCCCTGTCATATGCCAATCCGGATCCCATGTCCAGTTGGTGGTTGCTAGGGGGCATAGTGTGTCATGTAGTCCTCACCTCACAATATGATTTACTTAAAATTATTCTTTGACCTTTTTTTATAATGCTCGTTACGATCTTTTAGGATGGAAGGCTTCAGAGCGGTGACATCATCCTACGAATCGGCGAAACAGACCTGGATGGAATGAACAGTGACCAAGTTGCCCACGTCCTACGCCAATCAGGCAGTCATGTCCAGCTGGTGGTTGCCAGGGGGGCATTGTCAGTCATGCAGCCCTCCCCACACCCTAGCAACCATGAGGAGAGTGGGATGCCCCCCCATGGATTGGATCTGGGACAGGGTCAGGAGGAGCCCGATCCGTTACCAGTGTCGCCACCACCAAATTTATTTGAGGTAATAGTAATTTGATAATTTATTAACATTTATAGTGACAGAACACATTTTTGCGATTTATTTTTTTCCCATTGCTTATTTATCAGTGGGCCATTAGAAATAGTTAAATGCTAGAAATTATGTTATGCCACGATGGTCCTGATGGTCGGGTAAAATCAGGACTAGACTCATTTTAATTGCCTTAGCAGTTAGTCCAGATTTGAGTGGCCTCAACGTTTTTTTATTTTTTTGTTGCCCAGTAAGGCAAGTAGAATCTAGCACAAATAACATTTTGGTGGCCTGTGGCCGAGAGCACGATCATGACCCAGGACCAGCCCTAGTTCCACTGATCTCTAGATATGCTTGAGTAAGCTTTTACGGTTGAATGAGCAAGGGCGGTATGCATGCTTTGCTACGTCCTGTTGATTTGTGTGTAATTCTAGCATATTGACATCGATGAGTTAGAGCCAATGATGCTATTTACCATGGTATGCCACGGTATGCATGCTTTGCTACGTCCTGTTGATTTGTGTGTAATTCTAGCATATTGACATCGATGAGTTGAGAGCCAATGATGCTATTTACCATGGTAAATGTCGCTGGTCCGTAATTGGGCCCCTGCCCCCAGAAGCTCATTTTAGGTGGGCTTGTAGAAGGCCAGTACTTATTATCCAGAACACTATGAAAACAGACTCAAGAATGTTATTTTATTCCCTGCTTTTTCCATTTCTCTCAGATGACTGGTGGCATTGATCATGGTGATGTGTTTGAGGTAGAGCTGGTCAAGGGAAGCCAAGGCCTGGGACTCTCAATCGCTGGCTTCATCAAGAAGACTCACGATGGTATGTAATATGAACAAAACCCCAGTCGTACCATCAGGATCAGCTGGGGTGGGGGGGTCTGGCAAGGATGTTTTCCATCATCCATCTTAGATGACTGGTGGTATGGATGGAGGTGATGTGTTTGAGGTAGAGCTGGTCAAGGGAAGCCAAGGCCTGGGACTCTCAATCGCTGGCTTCATCAAGAAGACTCACGATGGTATGTAATATGAACAAAACCCCAGTCGTACCATCAGGATCAGCTGGGGTGGGGGGGTCTGGCAAGGATGTTTTCCATCATCCATCTTAGATGACTGGTGGTATGGATGGAGGTGATGTGTTTGAGGTAGAGCTGGTCAAGGGAAGCCAAGGCCTGGGACTCTCAATCGCTGGCTTCATCAAGAAGACTCACGATGGTATGTAATATGAACAAAACCCCAGTCGTACCATCAGGATCAGCTGGGGTGGGGGGGTCTGGCAAGGATGTTTTCCATCATCCATCTTAGATGACTGGTGGTATGGATGGAGGTGATGTGTTTGAGGTAGAGCTGGTCAAGGGAAGCGAGGGTCTGGGACTCTCAATTGCTGGCTTCATCAAGAAGACTCCCGATGGTATGTTATATCGTCAGTTGAGAACAAGAAGGGCCCTAAGTTATTTTTGTTTGTACTTTGGCGATAATCATAATCATAATCATTGTTGAAGTTTGGGAGCATTGTAGAAACCCAGTTTACATGTAGCTCTCTTTCATTTTTTATAAATACTCCCCAAACCAGAAAGAATTATCTGAAAATTTGGCATCATATCGAAGGCTCAGATCTACGAGATGGTATGCATAACTCAATTTAGCCAACAAATTGATTTAATGCCCTTCTAACACTCACCCAACAATATGAGCATTGATCCTAGTGGTTTAATTAGGGAGAGCAAAGCAAAGGGGGGGGGGGCACAGATTATTTAAAAAAAAATCTGTAATTTCTAGCATATCTTGTTCTCTATTTTATAAAGTTTGTGTGCAAAGTTCAATGTTCATTAATCGTCTACATAGAAATTATTGATTAATTGAATAGAAAGCTGACCACCAGGGCCTCGATTAGTATTGAACTTTGGGACCCAATGATTGGAAGTAGAATAATTTGAAACATTTTTTGTCATTTTATTTGTCATCCTTGTGCAGGTGGAGACACATCAGGGATCTTTGTGAAGAAGATATCGGATGGGAGTGCAGCTGACGTCAATGGCAACATCAGAGTGGGGGATCAGATCATTGAGGTACTCATAGATAACAGTGATCCATTAACTTAAAATAAAATTCAACCAAAATTATTTGGAGATTTCACACTTCTCTTGTATCTTAAATGGGTTTCTCCCTAATTATGAAAATATTTATGATGGAATGAAATGCTTTTTGATTGGAGTCAAAATCAATGAGCAGTAGGGGATGAAATCAGACATAATTTTTGTGTCTGCTACATAAACAGTGTTCTTTTCTATGAAAAAATTGAGCATCACTAAAGAAGAATCGTACAATGATATTGATTTTGATTGAAGTCTCAAATATCACTTTTGGAAATATCTTCTAGCCTATTTCATGTTTTGCCTTCTTCACTCGACAGCATTTGAGTATCTATGATCAGTTCTCAGTAGATCTCCTTTGGTAAATCATGTTTCATTTTGTTTTTTATTCAGGTCGATGGAGTGAATGTGCGGGGTTATGACAACAAGTCGGCGGTGGATCTCTTGAGGCAGACGGGGGCTGTGGTACATCTCAGGATGGTTAGATTCTCAGCGGAGGAACCCTTGGCCGCCGAACTGCAGATACAAGGTAAATTACCAAAAAATTGTCAGTTTTTAACATGACCGCTTTAAGAAAAAATGAATGAATTAACATACAATGTTATGACAGCAAGTCTGGGGTTGAGCTCTTGAGGCAGACGGGGGCTGTGGTATACCTCAGGATGGTTAGATTCTCAGCAGAGGAACCCTCGGCCGCTGACTTACAGCTACAAGGTAAATTACCAAGACCTGTCAGTTGTTAAAGCGACTGTATTGTCATGCTAGCGGGTAATGTTTAAAGCTGCCATATTAAAATGGGCTAGTTTGTGCCTGCTGCATAACACTGTGCCAGTGTGTGTTATGCACCATGCGCAAGGCAGTTGCAAGATGGCACCAAACATCTGATTTACAAATCCTAATTACCTTTTAATATACCTGCCATGTGCGCTATAGCTTGCGCAAGAGGGGTGTGTTTGTGTTGCTTAGTTGCTTGGCCATGGCACCACCCAGTAAGTTTCTCAAAATCCACTTTTACAATCGATGGTTTATATAAAAAAATAAAGAACACCAAAGTTATACAGAAAAGTTGTCTTCATGAGCAGGCTGTAATAGAGAATTGACTTTAAAATATTGTGTAAGCAGTTGTCTAGCAAAATGGAATCACAACAATACCAAGATTGAATTTATGAATGAACATTGCCTTTTCTTTCACGCAGCCCAACAAGCACAATTACCAGACCTCACCCCTCCACCAATGTCGAGCCAGGAGCGTGCACCTTCTGCAGGATCAGAAGACGAAGCCCCCCTATCCCCTGCCCCCTTCTTCTCCCTGGGAGGGGTGACAACGGACCACACGGCCATGGAAGAGGAGGAGGAGGAGGAGGATGATTATGAACAGCTTGGAATGCAAGAGGAAGACTTTGGTATGTTCAATGATTCTAATTACTCATAACTATTGCAAAGTTACCACTTTACTATAAGTATTAAAACATATTATAGACAAAGCCCCCCTGCCCCCACCCCTTCTCCTCCCTGGGAGGGGTCACAACAGACCACACGGCCATGGAAGAGGAGGAGGAGGAGGAGGATAATTATGAACAGCTTGGAATGCAAGATGAAGACTTTGGTATGTTCAACGATCGTAATTATTGAATTTTGTTTGCATAGTGGCCACTTTACTATAGATATTATAACTAATAGATATTAAAAGTCCCCCTGGCCCCCGTCCCTTTCATAACCTTGGGATGGGTCACAACAGACCACACAGCCATGGAAGAGGAGGTGGAGGAGGACGAACACGGCAAGTGCAAGAGGAAGACTTTCGTAGATTCACAATAAATGTTTATACACACAATACAATATGAACAGAAAATAATAGATACCTTCCCAAAAGTGAAAACTTTATTAAATAGGATGCAAATTATAACTTTTTTTTTAAAATGTTAAGCAGAAGGCATAAAGGCATCTTTCTTATTGATTGTTTTTGTTATTACTCTGTTGTCTTTTAGTGGGAGAGTTGAGCCCTGAAGAAGAGATTGCTGTGATGGCTCTGTGGCAAGGACTGCTTGGACTGGACAAAGATATTGTGGTAAGTTTTATCCTCCTCTTTTTGTTATTCTGTGTGTAAAATCGTGGTGTAAGGTTGTTTGATTCATCTAATATATTTTGAGTTAATATTCTTAAGTAAATGTCAGTGGATATCAATCCGCATTTTTAGTTTAATTTAGTAAAAGTAGATAAATTCACAAATAAAATGTCGAAATCATATTCCCTTTTTAACAAAGGTAGAATGTACATGTATATTTGTTTTTTTAAGCACTTCAGGTATTTTTTTAGATTAAGTAAAGCATCAGAAGACCAAGAAAATAGGTCATTAGTTGAAAATGTTGACACCGGATAAAATTAATTCATCATTCATTTTATATAAACATTGCCCTTTATACTGTATGCATAACTAAGATGTCTTAGATTTGGTATGGGCATTGATAAATACCCTTCATTTGATGGCTTTTCAGATTGCCCAGCTGTCCAAGTTTGAAGAGGGCGGTAGTCTTGGGATCAGTCTAGAGGGAACGGTGGACATTGATGAGAGCGGTCAAGAAGTCCAGCCTCATCACTACATCCGCTCCATCCTACCACAGGGACCGGTCGGTGTAAACGGACAGCTGGAGAGCGGGGATGAACTGCTGGAGGTAATGAGGATGATGATAAGGGGGAGGAGAAAGATGTCGTGTTAATGATGATGATGATGATTAGGGTGATGATGACGACGACTATGATTATAATAAAGATCTTCTTCTTCTTGCGTATGAGGCAGCACAGCTTCTATGCAACATCACGCAAGTTTTGTAGCCAGTGAACAGTGTCGGGGTCCAAGTTGTTTAAGTCTGGGTTTGGGTGGCCGGGTGGGCGAAGGGTTGGGCACTTTTCTATGATGTGGGAGGCTGTCTGCTCGGGTGCTCCACATATGCAGGCCGGAGAAGGTCTGAGTCCCCAGCAGTGCATGTTGGCATTAAATCTGCCGACCCCTGTGCGGAGCCTGTTGAGAGTGACCCAATCCTTTCGGTGTAGGTCCGCGCCTGGTGGAAGTTTGGTGTTTGGAGTCACTGTGAATAATAAAGATAATAACATATTACTATAATGATGATGTTGATATTTAATATATATATTCTATTCAAATGGCACAATGCATCTCGTAAATATTTACAGGCACAACATTTTTGTTTATCCATTTATCCTTTCCTTTTGATAAAGGCATGCTGCTGACGAACTAGACAATCAGTAATTCAGTAAGCTAAAGAATATTAACAGTATAAAATTTAATTTTGTAATTTCACTTTATCATTGCAGGTGAACGGCATGCGTCTGGTGGGACTCAACCACGACGACGTCGTCAAAATCCTCAAAGACCTCCCACGCCACGTCCGTATTGTATGCGCACGCCACTCACATCCCATCTTCCCCACCTCCCCACAAGCTGAGGCCCAGGCCATGATGTCAGATGAAAGTCTCCCTGTCCTGGAAATGGAGATGCCGGGAGAGAGTGATTCGGATGGCATCGTGATGCATGAGATCAGTCCGGGGAGGGAGGAGATGCCAGTGATGGAAGCGGAGGGAGTGATATCGGCTACTACCGTTAAGGTGAGTTATATGTCCGGTATCTATAGACTTTGAATAGGGTTGAGAGATGCCAGCAAATATAATCAAAGTAGTCAGTTTTAAATATACTTCAGCGCTACTTTGGAATCATGCCCTTAGAAATATTTTCTGACCCTTTCTCATAAAATCAAGTATAAAAGCTTCTTGTTTTTATGTTGTTTGTTTTCTAGATTGAGATGACAACCCCCATGCTACCAGCTCTCAATGACAGCGACAGTCCCCTGGACTACAGTGCTCCGTCAGAACCAAGTCCCAGAAAGGAGTCCCTATGGAGCGATGACATCCAGTACATAGAACTTGTCAAGGGGGACCAAGGACTGGGCTTTAGCATCTTGGACTATCAGGTAGGATCAAAGTAGACTTATTGACAGTTAAATCCCTGTGAAATTATAGGTCGATTTTGATCTGTGACTGAAAAGTCTTTCACTGTTGATCCACATTGAGATTCTTCATAGCTTGTCAAATTAAAAGAAATTTGT
Organism: Echinarachnius parma; assembly: GCA_037951105.1. Taxonomy (NCBI): domain Eukaryota; kingdom Metazoa; phylum Echinodermata; class Echinoidea; order Clypeasteroida; family Echinarachniidae; genus Echinarachnius; species Echinarachnius parma. The sequence goes on along the minus strand of JBAMJV010005343.1, from coordinate 40,423 downwards.
GCCATCTTCTTAGTTTCTTATGTGCTCCTTAAAAGTAAATAACTTAAGAGACTTTCTAAGACTTAAGCATTTGATGTAAGTAGGGACTTTTCTTGTTTGATCAAGGTAGGAAAACGTCTCGGGTGTACCACACAACCATGAAGATGAAGCAGCCCTATTAATACCAATGACCTATTCTATTTTTAAAATAATTTTCAGGATCCTGACAACCCAGCAGCTTCGGTCATCGTAATCCGATCTCTAGTGCCCGGTGGTGTGGCGGAGAGAGATGGTCGCCTGATTCCTGGTGATCGTCTGGTCTCGGTCAACGAGTCCAACCTAGAGAACTGTTCCCTGGATGCTGCGGTGCAAGTATTGAAGGGCGCCCCAAGGGGTCTGGTGCAGATAGGTGTGGCCAAGCCAGCCACAGGCATGGATGATGAGGTAATTATAATAGCCCCGTATTTGTTGTCGGGATTGTTTTTAAGAAGATTATCTTTAATTTTTGATCACAATATAAATTTGACCCTTAAAGAACATGTCACCATGCCACTTTGTGACTTTTTCTTTCAACCTACAGTTATGAAATAATGCGACTTTTTGTCTTCGGCAAGATAGCCCAAAAATTGGTCATTGATTTGAAGGTGAAAATATTTGGTTATATCTTTGTAAGCTTTCACTTATACAGTCAACACTGTGTATAGTGACGACCCAAGGGAAACAAGACAAGTGGCCACTGTAGACAGAGACCTCTATAGACAGGTTCCATAACATTATTTTTCTCTGCTGGGGATCACTGTTGGTGGCCACTTTAGGCAGGTCGGCTGCTACAGACAGGTTGCCGCTAAGACTGGTTTGACGACTGTATTTGTTTTTGATTTTTGTTTCAAGTCGCGTCCAGCGTCGGTGCAGGAATCATCGCTCCTGAATGAGACTCCACCCCGAGACACATCTACGACTCCCATGCTGCCAGATGTGGACATCTCCCCACTGGCCGCTGCCATCATGGCCCACGAACAGGCTGCGGAGGAGACTAGCAAGGTCAACGTTCAGGCCGAGGTCAAAGTTCAACCAGAAATTGAAGGTAACATCACAAAGTCGGTTTTAAACCATGATCTGCAACATGTGGAAAATTACTAGAGCTGGAAAAAGCAACCATCCTAATAAAAACAAAAATTTAAAATCCCTCACTGGTTTACCTCTCCCGATGAGTTTGCGGTTGAGTTTATTTATTTTACTGGGGTATTAAGCCGCTATCAGCCATAGGCTTGAAATAAATAACTACTGAAATATTTTTTTTGGCTATTTTCTACTAAATTATAGTTCAGCCTCCAGTTGCAGCAGTGTCCGTGTCGGTGGCTCACACAGCACCCCTTCAACTCAGCCAGCAGTTAGCAGGTCCACCCGATCTAGTATCATCACTCACTGAGACTTTAACTAAATATCTAAACTTTAACTAGTAAAACATTTAACTAGCTCTTTATTCCTCTACACCTCCAGTTGAGCCTCTGGTTGCAGCAGTGTCCGTGTCGGTGGCTCACACCGCACCCCTTCAACTCAGCCAGCAGTTAGCAGGACCACCTGATCTGGTATCATCCATCAGTGATCCCGAGCCATCCAAGCCAGTCTCCGTCTCGGCAGCTGTTGCGATACCTGTTGCAGAGCTGCAGGCATTTGACAAGGAAGCCATGATAGAAACGGAAGAGGTATGTTGGCAGTCGACCATTGATCTCGATACAAAACTGGATCTATAGATTGCACCCAATTTGAGCCACTTTTGATTGCTATTTTTATTTTATTTTTATTTATTTTTTTCATAAATCTTTACTTTGATTGAAGGGACAATAGTTTCAACTTGAATGCTTGTTGTATATCATGTGAATGCTATTATGTTTGCAATGAGATAAGTTTATGCTATATTATTTCCATATTTTGTTCGGTTCTAAACTCCTTACTACTTCCTTGTATTATTCAATTTTGTCATTGTCTGGGTCTGTTTGGGAATCCAAAATACACTTGATAATTAGTACCTCGATTTGTAATGATTATGTTAGTTATTCAATTTCTGTGAATGTTTACACTAGTTTTATTTTAATTTATGTACAAGACCTGCAGGCCAAAATTATTTGGATTCTTTCAATCTTTATTCCAAATCTTAATATATTGTAATTGGCAATGGTTATAAAGTTGATTATTGTTCGAATACATGTTTGCCATGAACACCCTTTCAAGATTCAACATTATTGTAATTTTCATTTCATAAAGTATGTAACATTTAGATATTTCTTTCGAATAAAATCTGTAAGTATTATCATAATGGTAGGGGAAACCCAGCCACGCAGGTGAACTCGGCCACCTACATATATGCTTTATAAATCCCAAAGCTGGTAGAGGGAAACTATGCCCTGGAATTACAATCCCATACCATCCCATCCTCATCTACCTCAACCAAAACCCAATACCCAAGTTCCATTGATTGCAGTATTATAGAATATAGGAACTGTAACCATAATTCTATAATTCAATTAACCTGTTCAGGACTGGTCCAGTAAATACTCGGGGTGGGATCTTTGCATAATGCCCGTTATACACACAAATTGTAACCATCTTAAATGGGTTAAAAGTAAAACCAACAATTCTTAATAACATGCTTAAAATGTGTGAACATACATAAAGGTTCATGTTTGCAATGGGTTAAGGGCTTTATAAATTCTAAAGCTGGTAAAGGGAAACTATGCCCTGGAATTACAATCCCATACCCACCCCCGTCTACCTCAACCAAAACCCAATACCCAAGTTCCATTGATAGCAATATTACCTCAATTATATCATCAGAAAGCAAGTAATTTAAAACCGACGACACATATTTATGTGATTAAAAAACGAGCAAAGAAAATGGGATTCCAACGGGATTCGAACCCGAGAATATCTTCTGACCTCACAAGCAATGAAAATTAAGGGGTTTATGTGAAGAATGCCGTCATAGGGTTTTCTATAGCTCAGTCGGTAAGAGCACCGGTCTAGCAATCCGGAGGTCTCGGGTTCGAATCCCGTTGCAATCCCATTTTCTTTGCTTATTTTTAATCACAGTATATATTTTTGGTCAGTTTCTTTATATGTTTGAATTGACACATATTTATATGAAGTTGTTTCATTCATTGACACATCAGGGCCCCGTTGCAGAAATAGTTGCAACCGATAGTAAAGTTGCAATTAACTGTAAGTCAGATCATGTTACAGAATGCACAGTAATTGGTTCAAATGTGTATATTTTCTGACATGCAATTTATTGCAAGTCTTTCTGCAACGGGGCCCAGATGTGACTGGTTTTATCGGGTGAACATTTTGCAAAATATCCTCCATGCAATAAAATAAAATGTAATTAATAGAAAACTTCCGGGGGAAAATACAGATTATGAAGATGTTTATGATATCCTACCCTGGCCCTGCCCTGGCCTACATCCAAACACTTTCCTCATCTCATGAAGTCATCACGATGCGAACAAGTACATTTTGATCTTCACAAAAGTATTTCAAGTTAAATGCACATTTAGTTCTGAAATTTATTAGATGTTTCTGTTTGTATGTTTCATTTCTACTGCCATTCGCTATCAGATTCATCATCACCCTCATACTCGATGATGCGCATAGTTTAGTTTGTTTCAATCAAAGGTCCAAGTTACGACTATGGAAAACGATGAGTAAAATTAAAGGGGACCGCCAGGCAAAGGACAACACATTATTATATGTTTTGGTACCGTTTTGTGATATCAAATAGATACCCAACATTTTGCAAAGGGTTGTGTAATTCATAAACAAAGCAATTAATTTCCACCACTTACGGAACCACGGCTATCTCGTGGTTCCACACGGGCCAGGCATTTGCGAGTGCGCCAATGCAATTCACGCGTACGTCAATAGAATCCCGGATGATTCGTTCGCTCTGCACAGAGCGCCGCTGGCTCTGCTCGCATAATAGTCTGCGCATTCAGACCGCATGACCACATGGCTGAGAATGGTGATGCGTTTTCCAATTATATATTTTTTCTGAAAACATATTTGTGTGAACTTATTGAAGGAAAGGAATAGTAAAGATGTTACCTTTCTATAAAAAGATTATTATTTTTGGGTGGTGGTACCCTTTAAATAAAGGGGGAAATAGGGCAAGCAACTTATTGTTTTACATAGATGAACCAAGATTTCAATATCAATTTTTTTTTATTTGAATGGGAAATATTGTACAAAAGCTTATTTAAAAATTATATATTTTCTGGAATTGATTAGAAACTTTCCTTGTAAAAAAAATATATTATATATATATTTCTTTGTAGACGGTATTGTCTTTCCTGTACATGTTTATTCTCCAATGTGCTCTCTATCTTGCATAATTGGGCCCTGGAAAACAAGTTAATGTTAGCTTTCAACCCTTTGCTCGCTCTGTTTACTGCATATTTGATGGTTTGAGTCTGTTTCCTCTAGGTCTTCTTGAATTTTTAAAGTATTTTAATATTTCTGGTATTATATAGACCTGTTTAAATGTGATTAGCATGATTCTCTTCTATAGTGTATTTATATGATTGCCGTGATTAATTTCGTGCTAAATTCATTTATTTATTTATTTATTTACTTACTTTTAAGCATGGGTATGAATATTATTGCATGGGTTGCTTTTAATGCTTCTACAAACAAATGAGACGAACACAATCAAAATCACAGACATTACAACATCTAAACAAACATGTTGACTCACACACTCGTGGAAGTAACACAAATACATCCACATGGGAGAATGAAATCAAGTTTTTGAGCTGTTGTGTATCTTTGATACTCTCACAATTTGAAATTTTCACACAATACTCAGACTCTCAGATAATTTTATCAAATCACAAAACTACATATTTTACCAACCGTTCATCACTTTCTGCACATGCCAACAAAGTTACTGGGCTATCTCTTTAAAAGATAAATATTGTGCACAATAATATAATATTGTTGAAATAGTGGATGACAAATTAATGTTTTTGATTAGTTCTCCATTTGATATAACTTTGAAAAATAGTTTGAAAGTTTCATTTAGTGATGTCACATCCACTCGTGTTTCACTATCATCAAATTTCGATTAGTTTGTAAAAATTGTATTATTTCTTGTCAGTTTCAAAATTGTTCATTTTAATTATTGTGCGCACATTCATGCATTAATATTTGTTTGTAGTCACAACATTTTAATTTTTCTTTTGCACTTTATACATGTTAAGTCTTTACCATGAACATTGTTATATGGTTTTGATAGTACATCCTCATGTCATTCTTGAGTGCACAAATCACCATTGATAAAAGTGAATCGTTAGTTAAATATTGTTTTTATTGTGCGTTAACATCATGGCAGGCATACTTGAATACACAAATCATCAGTGATACCAGTGAATTCGTTATCAATGAAATAGTGGTTTTGATTTTGCATTTATCAATATCATAATCATTGGCATACATGAAATCATAACTCAACATTTATATTTGCATTTCTGCTTTCAACCCCTGTTTTCTCTTGCTTTCATTTCTCTCTGCTTCCCCCATAAACCATCATATAAATCCCATCCCATTGTGAAATTAAAACCCTCACATCCCTGAATGTGCGTCCGACTTTAATACAAACATGTCGTTTCTCCCTTACCCTAACTTTATTTTCCAACGGTCGATGTGTTTTTAAAATCTTAAACTCATTATTTCATGTCCCCTTACCCTAATTTGTAACCGTGTGTTTCCTATCAAATTAACCCCATCATACTTTAATATTTGAATTATTCAAACCCTGCATGTGTGTGAATAACTTATTGATTCATGTGTTTGATCCCTTTTAATCTCCAATTAATTACATTTGTGTGATTTTTAAATTTTTTATGTCAACCTCCATTCCATCTTTAACCCGTTCATATGTGTGTTTATTTTCTTTTACAATGATTTTGTTTTGTTATCGACATCATGATCATTTGACACTGCACACATACATGTACATGTACTTTAATATACCACGTAATGTAGCCTCCAAAACCAGCCACTCCACCACAACCCAAACGCACCCCACCCAAACCTCCCCCAAAGCCAATCCTCCGTCAAACCCGTTCCTCCTCGGGCTCCGCCAACCACTCCCACTCCCACTCCCACTCCTCCTCCTCGCACCCCTCCCGCCCCCACTCCTCCGCCTTCAGGCCCAGGGCCAGCTTCCCAGGCCACCAGGGTCACCCAGGGGGTATCACAGCCCCCTCCTCCTCACGCCCCAATGGCACCGAGCCGCCCCCCTCGGGGCCAGGTGTCACTAGCTCTGTCTCCCCCAAACACTCTAACCTCGGACAGGGCTCGGAGGAAAGGCTGCCCAAGATGATGCAGATGAGACACACCCCGCCCCAGGGGAGGAAGAGGTCCACCGTGGTGTTGCCTAGCAACCTGGAGGAGACCATCGTCCTGAAGAAAACCAACGCTGGTCTGGGTGAGTTTCTAAGACAGAATTAAAGTGACCCATCATATACCAATATCATTGTAAGATTTCATCGGGATGATGTGGGATAATTTCATAGAGAAAGAACATTGTTTACCTAGTGAAAAAAATTGAAAATTTATGTCAAATTTCATAGTTTGCACAATGTATCTGAATTTTTGACACCCGATACACCATAACATTTGTCAAATTTCTTGATGCTTTAGGTTTGACTGTGAGTGCTGATAAGGTCAACGGAGTGGTCATCAAATCAATCATCCGTGGAGGCTGCGTCCAGCAAGACGGAAGGCTCTCTGTCGGTGATTTCATCACGGGGGTCAACGGTGAAAACATGAGGAACTTGAACAACACTACGGCTCGAGGTGTGCTTAGGAGATGCTTCCTGCAGGGGACTGATATCACGTAAGAAAAACCACATCATATTTCTGGGTAAAAATAAACAATATGTTAACAAAACATGTCATATAGAGCAGTAGAGCGGCCGAGTTGCTAGAGAGAGTATACATGTCATCAGTTTCTTCAATGGGAACTCACCCCCAACTGCACCCCCCCCCCCCCCCCCCCCACATCACTCTATACCCAATTCTACTCAACCTCTATTGAAACCCAGACTCCCATCACATCTGCCCGAGAGTAGATCGATATCATTGGAAAATTACTCCTGATTGCACCCTTCCTTCCTATCACCAATAGCAACATTTCCATGATAACCCATCCAATATATTTTATTATGTTTTTTCCCCGAGGGTAACCTGCATAGCAGCCAGCAGAGCAGCTGAGTTGCCGAAGAGTAGATCCATATTGTCAGAAAACTACTCCTGATCGCACCTATCCTAAATTGTACTCTTTCTCCAATAACAACATTCCCATAATGACAACTTATCTAATATATTTTATTGCATTTTTCCCCCCCAGGGTTACCTACATAGCAGCCAGCAGAGCGGCTGAGCTGCTAGAGGGTGGGTCCATGTCATCAGAGTCTCTAATGGGAATGCCGCTCCCAATCGCACCCCTCCGAATCGAACCCCCTCTTAATCTACCCAGCCCCTTATTGCACCCCTTTCCAATCTTATTTAGTCTCCACTACATTTAACCAATTATTTGATTGTTTCCCCCAGGGTTACCTACATAGCAGCCAGCAGAGCGGCTGAGTTGCTAGACGGTGGGTCCATGTCATCTGAGTCTCCAATGGGAACGCCGCCCCCAATCGCACCCCGTCCACGCAGTGTTGTGAAAGTTCAAGACAGGTATGTAATGTATGGCTTTCTATCTCTGATTCTTCAAATCCTTGATATGGCCTTTCTGAGCGAAACTCTATACTGAAAAGGGCTTCTTCTAGCTATTCATGCTGATAGCAAGACTTTATATGATTCTTTTTTTTTTTAATAGATAAATCCTTTGGATCAGCCATGTCACTATTGAGGAATAAAATAAGGATTTTCAAGTGTATGACTTCAGAATTTATACTGTCTTCTTCATATGTTAACTTCAATAAAATAGAGATATTCTCTTCGGAGCAAGGAATATGCACAAAGAAAAACATTTACACGTATCATGTTACCCACTTGTGTAAGTAAATTCTGGCATAAATGGCATTTAAATGGTTCTAATGGTCCTGACCTAACTGGTGGGCTGTGGCCAAAAGCACGATCATGACCCAGGACCAGCCCTAGTTTCACTGATCTCTAGATATGTGTAATCCTGTAGGTAATCCTAATCGGTAAGAGCGGTTTGCGTGCTCTACTACGTTCTGTTAATTTGTATGTTATTCTAGCATATTGACATCGATGAGTTAGAGCCAATGATGCTAATTACCATGGTAAATGTCGCTGGTCCGTTATCGGGCCCCTGGGCCCGGGGCAAGCAACCCACTGCCAACTATAGTCCAGGATGGTGTTGCATTTAGAGTTTTGATCAATCGCAGAGTTGCAATTAAACGCAAGTTCCTTTATTGTGTGCGTTTAATAGCAACTGCGCGATTGATAACGACTCTTTTATACAACACCCCCCAGAAAAATCATCTCTCAATCAAAGCATTCGCTTACCTTTCAGTGTTGTAGCAGCCGTCCCAACCCCCAACCAAGAATCGGCCCCAGGGCCAGGGGAGAGTGAGTGGGGAGAAGTGAGGACAGTCACCATCAACAAAGAGCCGGGAAAGACCCTTGGCATCAGCATCGTCGGAGGTGAGCTTATTTTGGTATTGCTTAAAAGATTGTTATACATGAGGATGCTACGGGATGGATTGCTCATGATAAACCAGGCTAGTTTGTGCACACTGTATACTTAAAGGGATCTAGTAACTTTGTTGGCATGTGCAGAAAGTGATGAATAGTTGGTATAACGTGTAGTTTTGTGAGCTGATATGTCCTCGGAGTATTGTGATAATTTAACGTTAAATGGATGTTATATTGCCGATTAATGAAAGAAAATGCAAAGTGATATTTGTTAAATCATTGCACTGACTTTGTACACATTTATGACTATCCAGTGGATAGTTAAAAATCCCAACACTTCAATCGTAAATATAACGAAAGGGGGGGGAAAAAAAACTGTTCCATGCTTCTATTGGTTATATACGAAAACAACAAGATATGAAAGAGCCACTAAATTTCTAATGAAGTTTTGTAGATTTGGACAATGTTACTAGATCCCTTTAAGTTACATTGAGCCATTCTCAATATGGCACCCCGCATCTGATTTAAAAATCCTGACCACCTTTAATATTTGAATTGCTGTGGAGATTCGTGGAGAAGTTATTGTTTTGGTCACACAAAAATTAACATAAGATAGATTCATTCATTCATAGATTTGCAATCGAAAACTCTGTAGTGTCAGAAATTGGAACGGATCTTTATCAAACACAACCTTGAGAATGCTATTGGATGAGATGCAACTTTAAATTTGGGTTACATGTAATTGCAATTAAGAAAACAATTATTCCTTTTATGCATCTAGGTTACTGTAATAGCAATTAAGAAAACAATTATTCTTTTTTATGTAACTAGGTCGTGCAGGGAGTGATGGTGAGGTGGTGCAAGGGATCTTCATTAAGCATATCCTGGAGAGCAGTCCTGCAGGGAAGACCGGACAACTCAAGACGGGCGATCGCATCTTAGAGGTAAGAAGAGAGAAAATTTTAGCTGCAACCTTTTCTAGTACCAAGTACATACAATGTTCCCATGATGACAAGGTCTATGATAGAGGTAAATGAGAATATTTTTGGTAGCGATGGCAAGATGATCCAAGGGAAAACTAGCCATCCTAGAGAGCAGTCCTGCAGGGAAGACGGGCGATCGCATCTTAGAGGTAAAAAGAGGGGAACTATGATAGGTACCAAATAGTAAAAGTGTGGATAGTGATGATTGATATGTACCAAGGCAATTCTGTAGTTGATATGTATTGGTCTTGAAAAATGATATGAAAATTTATCTTCATTGGGCACATCCTTGAGAGCAGATCTGCAGGAAAATAGGCCTCTCAAGACAAGGATTCCATATCTTGGAAGTCAGTAAATAGACATTTGACTCGGATTCTTATCATCAATTCTGTACTAATACTGGTGAATTGAGAATCAAGCCATGATCTAGGCTATCATCTGTCATGTGTTCAAACCCATGTGCTTTCAGGTCCATATAATCAAGCTGTTCCTGTTTCTAGATGATTATTTTCCTCAATGGGGTTTCTTTTATTTCCATCAACAGGTCAATAACTGTGACCTCCGTGAAGCGACACACGATCAGGCAGTGAATTTGGTTAAACACAGCGTGTCCAACCCTATGCATTTCCAAGTCCAGATTATCAAGTTATTTCAATTTGAATCTCAATTTATTACTCAAATCAGTACTATGTCTGTACATTTTTTCTTAATCCAATCACAGGTCAACAACTGTGACCTCCGAGAGGCGACCCACGACCAGGCAGTGGCTGTCATCCGCAACGCATCCAACCCCATGCACTTCCAGGTTCAGAGTCTGACCAACGGATCGGCATCGGCAATCGTAAGTCCCCCTCCGCTAAACAAGCGTGCCAGCCGCGTCAGCCAACTTTCTGGCTTCTTTGAATAACTTTGTGACTGTCTTTTTCGTGGGTTGAAGGGTTATTTTCTCTCATTCCCAGTCTTTTTACCTGCTTCTTCCAATGAAGCGTTAACCTCAGTTGACCTCTGACCAGTAGATCAACAATGGACAGTTGTACATGTAAACCCATTGCTCAGTGGACCAAACATGCCAGCCGCGTCAGACAACTTTCTGGCATCATTGAATAACTTTGATTGGAGACTATCTGATTTGTGGGTTGAGGGGTTTCTTTCTCTTATTCCTCCTCTTCTTCCCTGCTTCTTTCAACAAAGCGTTAAACCTCAGTAAGTTCATATCTGACCAATGGATTAGCATGGGCAGTAGTAATACTCCTTGCTTAGTGGACCAAACATGCCAAGTGCATCAGCCAACTTTCTTGCTTCTGTGAATAATAAGAGATACCATGTGTTTTCTTTGGTTTTACAATATCCTTCACGCCATTTGTTGGCTCTTTCTTTGCTTATTGCTTGCAATAAAGTTTTAAACCTCGTCGGTATTGCTATTTGATAGTAATTAGCTTTAATTAGCACTAATAAGTAAGATATTACTCTACCAACAACATTCTTGTCTTTGAGTAACAAAAGATGTTTTTTCGGGGTTTGTATTAATGTTTCCCATCTTATTTTCCAAATATCCTACCTCTGTTTACGATGAGCTGCAATAAGTATGAGTGTCACTGTGTCAGTGTACACTTTGCAAAGGGATTGCGTCATAAAAAAAAGGTTTTCCAGCACTGCTGACTAAACATGCCAGCCACGCCAGCCAACTTATCAGCTTCTTTGAGTACATGTTTTTTTAAGGGGGATGAGTTTTTTTTTCCCTCTATCATTCTTTTTAACATATGTGTTCTATATTTTAATTTTAGTGCAAAATCTCTTGTGGAATGTTATGCACTTGAAAGTGTATCTTTTTGCCTCCCTTATCTCTTTATCTGTTTTGAATCATATTTCATATTGAACTATTAAAAGGTATTCAGAAAATCAACAGCAGCAACATAAGAATAATTAATTCTCTTACTCCCCCTCTCCATGGTTTATGTGATCACGGTTTCATACTTTACTAGAAGAATTTACTTTATTATAAGTAAAATGTTTAAGCCTGTTCTCTGCAGAATTTGCATATAATAACTTAATTTCTTTGGATGATTTAGGCAATAACATTATGTGAAATTGATTTGTTATAGTTATCATAACAAATTGCCTAGAAATATTAGTTGATATTTTTCTTCAAAGACATTTGCCTCCTCATGTATGTAAATATCTTTGATAAAATTTGTGGCTTTAAGCTATGTATTCAGTTTGCATCATGTATTCAGCAATATCTTTATTTATATTTCAGTGCTCAATATTGTGTTATTTTAAAAGTGAGAGTTCTTTGTGGGTGTGCTACATTTTTTATTTTGTGATGGTTCCGTAGGTTTATTTTTAAAAGGATGTGAAATAATTTTTTGTTGATATGATTCAGAAACAGAAAATATTGTTAGCTGACCATCAGTTTAATATTCTCTTTTTTCAGGGCCTTTTTTAGCCTGTTCCTTTGAGATTCAGAAATCTCCATAGAATTTGTATACAACCCACCCGGTTCCCGTAGTCAAGGGGTTCATCTATTTTCAAATGGAATTTAATTTGAATTGCACAGAATTCGTTTTCCATGTTGCTTTAAAATTAATTGATAATAATAATGTAAAGATTGTAATATAAAGTCCAGTGTTGCACCATGTTCCAAAAACTCTAAATATTCCTTCAGTGGACCAAATGAGTGGAAAATTCCATTTTGATTCTGTCATATTGCAAATCATTATATATTTATGTTGATTAGTTTCACAGATAGGAACATAAATTATGTGTTAATTTATTTTGCTATATTCGTCACATTAGTAAGATGAAAACAAAAATAATAAGCCATGCTCTTCCATAATATTTTTAAAAAACACTCAATAAATGTGTGTTCTTTCTTTATGAAGTGAAATATTTTCAGAATGCACAAACAGCATGCAACATTGTGTACTTGCCAATTTTGTCATTAATTGTATTGTTAAATGTCACTTCATTCACAAATTGATTGTTAATACAAATGGTCCAAATTGGTGTGTTTGAAATAAAAACAGAATAGCTTCCATCTTTTATTTATAAAAAAAACACAGTATTTTTATGGCGATTTTAATTTTTGTGCAGTTTGCCCAGAAAAATTGCATCTATTTGTAATAATGCCAAAAGCATGAAAGCAACTGCTCTTCGCAGAAAAGTACTCCAACTCGATACCTCTAAATGATAGTAAAAATCTAGGTTACAGTATTTTTGTGAACTTTGTAAATGGTATACATTATTATTATGGAAGGTTATTTTTATTTAATCATCTATTTATGAACATCGAATATTTAAAACAAACTTCCAGTCACGTTAGAGCTTGTACTGTACTTATCTGATCTTGTATTTCACCATTAGTATTCAAGTATTATTATACTGCTGCAAACAGAAGTTGTCAAATAATTCAAATTCATGTAATTTGTTTGTAATGTTCTGCAAGCTGGAAAAGGTGATGTGTATCAGGCAAATTTACAATTTATTTTTTGAACAAGACAATATTCAATATAAAATTATGGTCATTACAAAATTATATTCCAAGTTGTTGCTAATTTTTGCCAGTTAAATATGTGTGCTACATCTGTTTATTAAAGTTTAGGTGCTTTTATTTGATAAGTTCTTGCCAATTGCCCTTTACAGTTATTTCCTGTTAGTGGTAATTTATGTTCAAATGAATTCCAAACTTGTACAGGTTATATTTTAACCTTTAAACTGGATTGTCAAAAATAATTGTTTTATAATCCAATTAATGCTACCGGTCCTAAGAAAATCTGAGCAATTTTTTTGATAAACTTAATTTGATTTGCTATTGATGAAATGAAAAAAATCTCATCTGGACAAGAGGTGTGTTGATCTAAGGAATATAAAATGAAGGAAATGATTGATAATTACAATATATATCAAGGCTTACACGAATCAGAAATAGGTGCTCATAGTACACAATTAGTAAATGTTGTTGAAACGGAAAGCAAATATGTATGTGTTAATGGACCAACTTAGTTGTAATAGTGGTTTAACTATAGTTTATATATATTTCTTGATTGCCTTTTATCTAATAGTACACATATTATATACAATGTATGTACATGTATTCATAGTCATGATTTATAGCCAATAAATTATTACTCATTCCAATGTAACTTATTCACTGATAGTTTATTTATTTGTAGCACCACTCCCTCCTTCCCCCCCCCCCCCCTTCAAAAACAAAAATAATAATATAAATCTGTCATATTCAGGTTTAGTATAACCATAGTTACCATTTGTCATAGTCAACATCATTATTATGATTAGGATTATAATTATCAGCAGAGCTGTCATAGATATGCTGAACCTCCACTCAACTCTCCACCCCATCCCCCATTCAACATACTCCTTCTTGTCGTTCTGCTCATCATCCTCCTCCACCTCCTCCTCTTCCTCCACCTTTGCCTCCTCCTCTTCCTCCTCTTCCTTTTCCATGTCCTTCTCCTCCATCACTACCATGGCCACCACCCCTCTTTCTCTTCTTTCTCCTCTTCCTCCTCCTCCTCCTCCTCCCCTCCTCCTCCTCCTAGGGTTAGTCACAAAAATGATACATTGTGATCATATGTCTGCTTATTGCACCTTACTCTTCCCTCGCAATAATCCATACCTGTGCTAAAGTCCTTTTTAGGAGTATCAAGCCCAAGAAAGAATAATTCCGGTCTATCACAGTCCTTTTTAGGACAAATAAAGACAGAATAGTCAGTCCTTATTAGGACTAACCTACAGTACATAATTTCCCACACACTTTCCACATAGCTTTGTCGAAAATCAAATGTATATATCCACTGCTATGGAAACCGATACTTTTTATTAAACAACATTTGATAACTTTGCTGGTCAAATAACACCCGAGAAGCAACTTCAGACTCGGTCTTGGCACTCTCTCGCATTCTGCCGCTGGAAACATTTGGAATCGACTCTGCTACCATGGCAACCAATTGAAACAGTCAGTCCTGTGTAAGTTGCTGATTCCAATTTCCATTCTATGGCTTGTCATAATAAGATACAACTACGTGTAATTGTTTTTAATGATTATGTGTATCATTTGTAAATAACACACAACAAATTTAGATACTACAGAGTAGTGTGAACTTGTCTAAAGTTAATTGCAAGTTTATAATGAATCAGTGTTAAAGATCTTTGTGTAATTTTGTAATTACCTGGAAATATTGTTCTGGTAGTATTCATTGTTATTTGGGAAAAGGGAAAAATGTTCAGTCGTTTTCTAAAATAATGATTGATGCTTCAAATGCTCCAAGAACATTGTACCGAAATCAGCATGATGTTACGTTTTGTTTCAATTATTAAGTCTTACTTAGATTAAGTAATATAACCCAAGGTGATTAGCTGCATTATAAGAAAGAGCTTCACCGTTTCTTGCTTGATTCTTTCTCCTTTCTTTCCCTCTGTTTCTGTCTGTGCAATGAATGAGTGTTAGCTTTGGGGGAGCTAGAAAGAAATAGTGGAGAAACTTGATATTCAATGAAAAGAATTAAGGTGAGCAATATAGAATGTGGTATATATATGTTTGGTTTTTTTTTGCATGTGGATTTGCTGGAAACTAGATCTCACCGTGCATTATGGTTTGTGTATTTAACCCTTTCCCAACCGTCTTGGTCCCATCCCAACCTATTCGTGTCATGTTTTCTGATTTAACATAATTATTATTGAATGGCATCATTGGCATGTGATCCTTATTTATATTTTGTCTGTGACTAAGCAAAATATTTAATACAACTTCTGAGGTTTTCTATTCCTATTTCTTTTAAATATTTTAATGTAATCATAATGTTTTTGTTTTAAGTAACTTTTATTTTGTCTGTCTTCTGGGGGATTATCTGAAATTTCGTCTTTGGTTTTTGTTATTTGAGTTATAGTTGGAAGGTTTAATATGTCATGTTTTGGGGACAGAAGAATATCAACTGAAAAATTTACAACATAATGGTGCAACATAAAGAAGTGTAATGTTCAAATACTAATCCATTTTATTTTTTGTAATTGGGTTTAATTTTTATATGAAATTCACTTTTTTTTCCCCCATGGTAGCAATTGGGCAGTAAATTAAGACTTTTCAAGTTTTGGTGTCTTGAAAATAGGTCAAATAAACAAATGTGACAAATAGACGAATAAAAACATAGCAAAGTCTCTATATTTGAAGGCATGTAGGAGATTGGATGTCACAAGAAGTTGCCCCCAGTCCTGTAGGCTAGTGATAATTTGAGCCCTGACTAATGCTAGTCTAAACATAAGATTATCCTATCTTTCAACTTGTTAGGGTTAGTCTCTTATATCACAGTAAGTCGAGATACTCAGTTAACATAATAATAAATAAATAACATAAATGATTACAGTCATACTAGTCTAAACATAAGATAAGCATACATCTTTCAACTTGTTTGCGTTGGTCTTTTATATCACAGAAAAATTATAAACTCAGTTAACATAATAATAAATAACATAAATGATTACAGTCATACTAGTCTAAACATAAGATAAGCATATATCTTTTAAATTGTTAAGGTTGGTCTCTTATATCACATGAAGTTGAGACACCCAGTTCATATTGTCATGAATAAATAACATATTACAGTAAAATCATGGTGAAACAAAAATCATGAATGTGTAATACAATTACAAGCATGAAACAAATAGTGTAGATTGCACAGCATCATAATATAGTTCACACTGGCCTGGCATATATTGTACACTGCCTTGCATGCAATTATACAGACTTAGTTGATTATGAAAGTATTCACATTAAAAAAAAACTACATGCCTGAAACAATATTTGTTCATATTACATGATCATCATTTCTTTGAATATCATAAACCTAGCTTGATCATGAATGTACATCATCTTTGACATATGCAGTCAGCTGCCACCCGTGTATAGCAGCCAACCTGCCTTTAGTGGCTACAAGAAGACATCCCCTGTAAAGAAAACAAAACTGTGTAATCGAACCTGTCTATAGAGGTCACCTGTCTATAAAGGCCAATTTTCTTGTTTCCCTTATACTAGGTGTTAAATACGCACAGGTTTGCCTGTACTTTTTCAAGCCCCATGATCTGATTTAATTGTAGGGTGTATGTATCACATAATTTTGAGTTATCATATCATACTAGTTCAACTATCTTTCTACCATTTTTTTTTCTGGTAAGATGTTTGTATCACATTTATTTGGATTTGCTTTTCTAGATGAATTTCATATCTTTTATTATATCCAGTGTTTGTTTTTCTTACAAGGTGTATTTATCAAATATTATAAATTATCATCAAGTTTGTGTGGGAAATACAAATTAAAGTGATACACCTGAATCTGTAATCTCATGTACATTAAACCAAAAGTTTCTCTTTTTCAACGAAGGAAAGTAGAAGTCAAGTTAATTAAAGTCATGGTCGTATTGTGATTAATTTTTTTTTTTGTTTGGCCTGCTTATGTTGATAACTTAATTTCATTCATTGTTTTGCATCTTGGCTTGCTTATTACGTTGCTTCATTTACTTTGGATAAACATTGTACTTAGAAGTAGTTGTTGATCTATTGAAGTAACATGTCAATTGGTCTACAACAATTTTATTTTTTACTCATGGCTATTGCATTTTGTAGAAAAATCATAATATTATTAAATAGGAATCGGGAGGGTGTTTCACAAAGCAATATTTTGTCATCATGACATTTTGGCTTAAATTTTGCCAAAACGTTGCCAAATTTTAGCCAAATTCATATAATTTGGTTAGACTTTGGCAAAAATTTCGCAAAATTTTGGGCAAAAGGTCCCCGTAATGCCACCATAAAAATGTGTCATGACAAATTTGTCATGATGACAAAATATTGCTTTGTGAAATGAATGTAGACAAAGTGACCAAAAACATTCCGAATATGCAATTTTTATTGGTAAAGGTTCTGTTTTTTGTTTTTTTCTTAGAATTCAGACGTGGCCTCTAGATATGTTTTTTTGTTTGTCTTTTTCTTTATAACCGATACAAAATTGTTTTTGCTAATTGAATGATGCAGTTTGATTGTTTTGTTGGAACATTTGTCAATTATCGTTTTTAACATTTTTGTTTTTGTTTTTGATTGTTGACTATACATTGCGAGACAAACGAATATCACTAGCGATATTATTTTCGATATTTTTGTTTTTGTTTTAGACCTTTGCATTTCAGTTGATTGTATGATTTGCATCTTGGTTATAATTTGTTCCTTTACATGAATTAATTTGTGTAATAAGTGCAAAGAACCAATTTCTTGAATGTACATTAACCAGTTTTTACAGCATAGTTTGGGAGTAAATATATCCAGAAAAGTTGTAAACATTTATGAGAGTAATTAACCCGTTGACTACAGGAACCGGGTGGGTTGTGTACAAAGTCTATGGGGATTTCAAAAACTCGAAGGGAACGGGTTAACATTAAAATAGACGGTTGGCAATGCAGTATAATGTTCTGCTTGTAAATGTAGTTTATTTTGTTTGACTTTCATAGAAACCATGGAGAGAGGAGGAAGAGAATTATTGTTATTCAAAATTTAATTATTAATTGAATCATGAACCTTGTAACAAATATGGTGATCGGTTGCTTTTTTGTTGCTTATGCAGAGAGAAAGTACCACATGAGAAGGCTAAAACAGCGGATTAGGGATTTCTTTGTACCAGCTTTAAAGCCTTTGGTTTGACCAAGCTTCAGGGATCGAATCGACCTTGCATGCATAAGACTCTACCATTCTCTGCATCATGTACAATATGATGCATATGGACTTGGGGTTTTACGTTGTACTTTTGTTTCTTGTGTGTTCAGTTGCAGGATGTTGAGGGTGAGGTGCTGGCTGTGGCAGCCACAGTGGTTCAGGCTGAGCCCGATGAGACTGATGGAGATGTGGTAAGCAACTCGTAATTCACAATTGTCACAATTTATTAAAGGTACTCTGTAATTTTGCTGTTATGTGTAAAAACATCAGTTGGATGGTCAAATCTCTTTCTAAATGTTTATGAATGCAAAACAGCGTGTAAACATCTCATGAAAAAACATGGAGTGAAAATGAAACAACAATGAACAAAAAAAATGCCTGCTTCGGATGCGTATTACATGCAGAACTTTCTTATAGAATATTAATAAGATATATGTATATTTAGATAATTTCACCCAAACTTTTGTAATACCAGACCATTAGACACTACATACACACTCTACCACACTTTCTATTTGTCTGCTTTGTCTCCTCGAGTTCAAGAATGCAGGGAGGCAGAGGGATAAGAGTGATGTTGAAATTAGAAGACTTTTCTACTGGAAAAAATATTGTGTAGCTGCCAGAACCAAATGGTTTCTTTATCGTTTCATGTTTGTATTCAATATTTTATTTCAAATCTTTACCTTGTTCTGCTTTTATTTTTTTGACAGTACGGAAGTCCAGAAGTCAGAGAGGCAGAAGGACAGAGCGACAGTGAAACTGAGGATGAGTTTGGATACACTACCAGTGAGTATAGAGAGTATCTTACTATTATGCGCTATATAAATATATATTATTATTATTATTATTATTATTATTATCGCCTTTCTCTGTTTGCCATAATAATAATAATAATAATAATAATAATAATAATGGACATTTGATAAACATGTAGTGCTATTCATGTGAGGATCATAGCGCTTTACAGTTATTATTACCCCTGTCTACACAAACACACTGCAATCATTCCCCTAGGGAGTATTCCAGCCAGTCACCTGTTGATATTAAATTTTATTTTCATTAGCTCATTGGATTAAATCTGCTGATATTGGAATGTTTAACTATATATTATAATTCTCTCTTTAATACTCTTTTCAGAGATGCTGCGGGAGAGATACCAAGACCTGGACGGAGAACTGCTCATCTATGAACTCACCAAGGAGGACAAGGGCCTGGGAGTCAGGTAGGCTGGCATGTAATCACATCTTTAATGTGACAAGGGCCTTGGTTAATACAGAAACAGAATGATGCAATCGATTGTAAAGTTGCAATTAATTGCAAGTCAGATCATGTGACTAAATGCGCATAACTGATTGGTTCAAATGTACCAATTTACCGACTTGCAACTTTACAATCAATTGTAACTCTTTCTGCAGCGGGGCCATGGGGTGACAAGATTGGAAGAGCACTTGTATTCTAACTGAGGTCTCTAGCTAGAAACTAAATTATGCCCAGCTGGTTTGACAATAAATGCGGGTTCGGATCGGGTCGGAAGCTCGACCAACCGTAAATGTTTACGGTGATGCTCGATGGGAATAGAGGGTGCGCATTTGTTTTTTGGCCGCGTGCGTTCCGCACATCTGGCAAAACCTCGAGTGAATTGCGTTTGCACAATGCACACTATACCATGTATTATATGGAGCTACATGTATATCTTTAGCGGTAAGAAAAATATTTTGAACAAAGTTATTTCATTGACATTGGTAAATCTTGCTATATTTTCCCAAGATAAAGACATGTCCTGTATGCATCTTAATAATATATTAAAGCTTCTTTTATATAAAGATTGATAATTATTTTTTTGCAATAATTGTTCTCTCTTGTTTTTGCCTACAGTCTTGCTGGCAACAAGGACCGTAGCAAGGTGAATGTCTTTGTGGTTGGTGTCATCCCCAAAGGAGTGGCCGGCAAGGATGGAAGGATCCTGATTGGAGATGAACTGTTAGAGGTAAGCCTCTTACCAGAGTTTTCTGGTTCTCACTAGTTACTACTGCTTCCGAATTAACTTGAATATGGTTGAACATGACTGGTTATAAGCATGGGCGTTGATACTTACGTAATACCTATTCATCAGGGGGGGATGAATGAATAGATCATCCCCCCCTGATGAATGGGTATCAATGACAGATCGACGCCCATGGTTATAAGGGTCACACCAATGTCGGTTTTGAATGAATTAGTATTTGTATTTTGATGTCATGTATTTAAATAATAAGTGTTCAAAACTATCAATTTTTAAATCCAAAGTTTCTGATTTTGTGTTTTTATCTTAGATCAACGGTATCAAAGTGCATGGTCACTCCCACCAGAATGCATCAAGCATCATCGGTGGCCTGGCACCGGGGTCCGTCAAATTGGTGGTTCTCCGGAACAAGGACTCCATCAGCCAGCTAGCTGTACCACCGGTCATCTACACAGGCCAGGTTAGTTTTTCTAATTCACCCATTCAAGACGGTTCGATATTGGTATAACACACATTCTCCATAGACAGGGCTCGACACTCGCACTGGCCTGCTGGCCTGGGGCCAGTGAAAAAGCACTTCGGGCCAGCAAAAATGTATAAAAGTCATATTTTGTTGGCCCGATCGGGCAAGCAGATATTAAACCCGACATTGACAAAATTAGACAAATCTGTTTTTTTTTCCATGTCATGCTTCATCTATCATCACAGGTTTGATCAGGAAAGAGTGATATTTTGAATAGGAAAATGTTTACTCATGAAATAACCTATTCGGGCCAGTAAATTTTTCTTGTGGGCCAACAGAAAAGGGGAAGAAATTATTTCACTGGCCCGACCGGGCCACTGACAAAAAAAGGTTAGTGTGGAGCCCAGCCATAGACCACATAGACCATATAAAACCAGTCCTCAGCCCTGTAACATAAAGATTTAAGTGATCCATTAACTTAAGATTGTTCCAAAAATCATATTTTATACTTTTATACTCTTTTTAATGTTTTGTGAAAGGTTCAAAGGAATAGAAAATGATTTACCTTATGAAAAAAGTTAACATTGATAAGATTTTATCACCTACTGCCCTTTGATTATGACTACAATCGAAAACCATACCTAGAACTTTTTAAAAATTAAATCATGAATAAATATCTCCACTATTGGAGATCTATAAATGCACTTTATTGTGCTCTATAAATATATTATTATTACAAGTATAATCATAATTATCATGTTCATCATTATAATTATGACAGACGACCATTGCCAGAGTAGACGGGACCCAGGACGGCGGAGACGAGCCGGACGGAGGGGCAGCCCCGGCCTCCGCCCCCCTCCATGCGCCCCCACACCCTCAGGAGGAACAGCCCTCCCCTACCCCAGAGGACTACCCCAACCGAAACAATATCACACTCAATAAGGGACCCAGAGGACTCGGCTTTGCTATCTATGAGAATAGAGACGAGAAGGGACTTTCTGGCATCTTTGTGAAAGATGTTACGATGGGTGGACCGGCTAAAATGGTGAGTAGTAGTTGAATTTAAAACAATCAATCCTTAAAATTGAGGTCTGAAACTCTACAAAATAGCCTCAAAATAGTCTTGCAATAACTGAGTAACATTTAAATGTTCCAATCATTCTGCTCTTTGTGGTTCTGTTACTTGTTTCATGCTACAATCTTCATAATCAAGTTTGAACTTTCAAATAACATCTTCATGCATTCTTCTAAACTTCATTACTCTTTCTGGTATTCAACAAGTATCTCTTGTATTTCTTTCTTCTCTATCTTCCATCTTTTTGGGGAAGTTGACATTTTAGTTATTATTATAGCTCTCTTTTTAAATGTTAATAATTTTCCAAACTCGATGCTCTTTTTCGTTTGGTTACTTCTTTCATGCCAATTCTTTATAACAAAGTGTATACCAAATTTTGATGTTCATAATTTACCAAAGACTCTGCTATTCGTGTTTCTTTTACTTCTTCTAATTTGACTTTTAAAATCTTGTCTTCAGTCCTATTATTTTTTACTTCTTCCTGATATTCACAAAGTACCTTTTTGTGTTTATATATTTTCTTATATCTTTTGTCCTCTCTTGCTTTCTCTCTGTGTTATTCTTCCTCTCTCCAGGACTGTCTCTCACTCTCTTCCTTCTTCTTCCTCTCTCTCTTATCCCTCTTTGCTATTATCATCCACCTGTACATCTTGGTGCACATCTATCTGTTCTTGTTTATCTCACATGCCTGACCACTCGCATGTTCAATTGCCTATGCTATGTTGTGCTTTGTTTTGATCATGTTTGTTTTCTATTGACTTTTATAGAGATATATTGTAAGTGAATGTTTCTTGTGTATTTTGTTCTCCCGTTGTTAGGACGTATTCATGTCGTAAATTTCCTGTATGAACATTAATAAAACAAGAAATCTAACTCTAAACAACATGAGAACATGCTACATATAAAGTTTCTACCAGTAATGGGTAATTTTGTATAGATTCAAAATTATAATCAAATTTTAATGTTTTCCTTGATTTGGGCACACTCATTTCTGGCTTCAGGGGGATGTTTCACAAAGATCCTCAGTTGATCTTAACTCTAAGTTGGACTTAAACATTATGGAAAGCTGTCAGTTTCTTTGAACAATTGTTGAAACAGTTCTTTTAAAAGGCATAAAATGTTGATTCAAATCATAATAATATTTTCTATTATCAAGGAGATGTCATGTTCTTGATGTAAAATTTATGATAAGTCTAAAATACTTCCATTCTTCCATAATAGTTAGGTCCAACTTAGATCCACATTAATAAAATCACATTTCTAGATATTGTGGGACCTGTTGCTATATATCATAATGTTAATTTATCATAATATCATAATTGTGTCAAGTACTGTGTTTTATGAATGATTGTATGGTTTGTCATTATCATGTTGATTGTTTTATAATGTTTTCTTGTGGCAATATTTAACATATCCATATAGTGAAGTAAACTAGCCAGTTCAGAAAAGTTCATTATATTTATTGTGATGTTTATGTTATTAAACCTAAAATATTTCTTGGGTACACCATTGCATTGTCAGTATTGTTAGGTAACTCTTCCCAGAGCTGGGAAGAAAATCCAGAGGAAATTAGGTATAAATGTTGAGCATGCCTTGTTATAAAAGTTTGTGAATATATTTTATACGAATGAACATGTATTTATTATCTCTTCACTTGCACTTTCACCCCTCTTCCCCAAATCCTGACCATCTAACTCCTCTCCCCATCCGACACCCACTCCCTCCCCATTTTCTTCTCTCCATAACCTCTCTCCCCACCCCTTACCCATACCACAACAAACATCCAATGTCACCACCAACAATGCTACAATTCCCTCTAATCTTATCCCATCTCCATCACATTTTGTTCTCCCACACCTTTTCTCCCGACATTCCTTGCAATACCGCCCCCCCCCCCACCTTTACCACCTCGACCACCAATCACCACTGCCATAAACCCTCTATTCTCTTTCTCAAACATCCCCCATTCTACCCTTTTCCTACACCCTGAGCGTTTTTCTCCTCCTTGTTAAACCACTATATTATCCTTCCCTATTTATAAACATCCCCCTATATCCCCCAATTAACATTATTCTCCCTCCCACTCCCCCACCACACTCTCACCACCGCCCTTACCAATGTCAACCTTCCTGGTACACCAACTCCCATACCCCTCATGGCAACCACCCACCTACCCCCCTCCCTCATTTTCACCTGTGCAATTTTGCCAACTCTCACCTATATCACCACAATTCTACCCCTCACATCCAATCCATCACCTCTGTCCACACCCCTCCCCCTCCTCTGTCCACACCCCTCCCCCTCCACTGTTTCTCAACCCCCTTCTCCCTATGGTCAAACAGGAGGGTCATCTGAGAGTGGGCGATCAGATCCTAGCGGTCAACGACAAGTCCCTGATCGGTCTGTCCAAGATGAGTGCCATCAGCGTCTTGAAGGACACCAGGGGCGCAGTCGGCTTGACCATCAGCTCCTCCAAGCCCTTCCCGTCCCCCCAGCTCCCCCACAGCCTCTTCCCCACCCTTGATGGGATAGGGGGAGGGCTGGGATTGGAGGGGGGCGTAGCCTTCGGCATGAGTCAGGAGGAGTCTGCTGGCGTTTCGTCCAA
Source organism: Echinarachnius parma (assembly GCA_037951105.1). Lineage (NCBI taxonomy): Eukaryota > Metazoa > Echinodermata > Echinoidea > Clypeasteroida > Echinarachniidae > Echinarachnius > Echinarachnius parma. Next base: position 15,930 of record JBAMJV010005343.1, on the reverse strand, counting down.
CCTGCATTCAGGACATGGAAGTAAGATTTATTTGTTGTTTTCTCTTTATGATATATATTTGTTTTTTCTGATATTTATTCCTTTCACCTGTCTAAAAGCATTTTGCTAACTTGTAGTCTTATACACAGTGAGCTGTAAATGTTACATTATCATTTTCTCTAATATGTATTTAGCCATGAATGTGTATAATACTAAGTTAGTCCTATTTCATATCTGTTTATAGCTATCAATCTATGTGTTTTATACAAGGGTTTATATTTATTATATAATAACTAATAACTAATATATTCTCAAATCAAAATTATACCCAAAGCTTTTTATTTAATGGAAATTATATGTTCCTAACTTATCTTTTCACATCTTACCAGATGCACTTTCTTGTTCAAATGTATGCTTACATGTATTAGTATGTCAAAAAAGTTGATTGAAGGGTGCTTAGCTTAACCCATTCCCATCGAGTTCATGAAATCCCCATAGACTTTGTACACAACCCACTCGGTTCCCGTAGTCAAGGGGTTATATTGAATACACAGGAGATTTCCAATTAGAAATTGTGTATATATTTAGGTTCTTTGACATTTATCTAAATATTTCTATTAAAAAAGTATATGTATACAATAAAGCACACAGCTCTATAACATGTTATTCTGGTATTGAAGGTATAGCTCTTTTAAAAACATGCTTGTACAAAATAATACATGTGTAATTGTGTACGCTGTCTAATCCTGGCTTTCACTTGATCGAAGTTTCTTCCAAGCTCTTTAAATAAATTTAAATAGAAAGTTAAAGAAAGGGTTTATCTTGATACTTCCATAAAACATATTTTCATAAGCGAGTTACTCATATACAACATATGTATACTCTAACAACATTTATGCATATTATTCTCTCACTCTGGCTTTCTCTGGGATCAAAGTTTCTTTCCTGCTCTTGATCTAGGAGGTGAAACTCCTAAACATGACCCCCACCCCTTCATGGACCAACCCTGTGAATGGAGGGGCCACTATGCCCCCACCCCTGTTCAGCCTCGATATAGTTAAAGAGGAATCTTAGTGTTTCAAAACATATTTCATTACTCTATATTTTGTAATATTCTCTCACCCTGGCTTTGGCTATCAATCTAGATCCAGGCTTCTTCCCAGATTTGATCTGGTAAACTTGATGAATCAATTTAAATAGAAGCTTGAAGAAAACGTTAAATGTGATACTAACAACATATTAACACAATTTAGTTACCCATTTACTTATTTAACCAAATACTTGTATATATGCATATTATTCTCTCACCCTGGCTTTCACCTGGATGAAGGTTTCTTCCCGGCTCTTGATTTAGGAGGTGAAACTCCTAAACATGACTATTCTCCCCTCGTGGACCAACTCTGTAAGTAACAAAATGACAAAAGTAGACAAAATCACAACTCACGCACACACAAAATAGAGTGTTAAAATGATAATAACTGAGTACAGTGATTAGCATAAATCATAAAACTTATTAGCTCCCCTGCTCTTACAAACAAGTATACAAAATATGAGTACTTGCCTTATAATTGTCCCTTGTCTTTCAAGTTTTCTACTTTATTTATTTTTTAAATTTTGTTTACAGTAGCATTTACAAATGTGTTTTTTATTGTGGTTTGATATTTCAAATTTTTGTTTTCTATTTCTCACTGTCTTCTTTTTGCTTTTTTTTCCCCGACTATTTTCTAGCCGCGGCTGCAACTATTATTTTTTACTAACTTTTGATATATCTCTTTTGTCAAACTAATACCTTTGCTCTTTAAAAAAAAATAGTTTATCTAACACTAGCTCTCTACAGATAACCCTGACTCCAACAATCTCTGAGATGTTGTATCACTTTGCTTGTTTCTGATAACCTCTGACATTTCATTTTCTATTAACAAATGCTAATATGCACCTGTTTTTGCCCCCTATTTATAACCATCCCTTCCTGTTTATGACCCTGATTCTAATGCCCCAGACTCTATTATCCTTTTCAATGTCTTTCTTAACCTGATGCTTCTTTTGTAATATTATACTTTTACTTTATCAATTTTGTTGCTTGCTGTATTTGTCTTGGTAACCTCTTAACTTTTCTCTTCCAACTAACACCTATGCACCTCTTTTATTGATCTATTTAACCCCTCTAGCTTCACCCTCCCTTCCTATCAGTGACACTGACTCCAACAACCTGTCAGATTCTCTTAGTAATAGTAGTCTTGGTGATAGTAGATTTGACATCAGTAGATGTTAAAATGATCCTTTTTTGTTATATTTTACTTTCATTTAATTGTGTTTCTTGCTCGCATTTTTTAATCCTGACCTCTAACAACTCTCTTACAACTAATACCTATGCACCTCTTTTATTGATCTATTTAACCCCTAGCTTCACCTTCACTTCCTATGGAGGACTCTGACTCCAACAACCTGTCAGATTCTCTTAGTACTAGTAGTCTTGGTGATAGTAGATTTGACATCAGTATATTAGAGGATGAGATTAGCTTGCATGATGAACCTTTTCATTATATTTTACTGTCATTTATATATGTTTCTTGCTTGCTAATTTTTGTATCTTTTACCTCTAACATTTCTCTTAATACAACTAACACATATGCACCTCTTTTATTTATCTAACCCCCCTAGCTTCACCCTCCCTTCCAATCAGTGACACTGACTCCAACAACCTCTCAGATTCTCTTAGTACTAGTAGTCTTGGTGATAGTAGATTTGACATCAGTATGTTAGAGGATGAGATTAGCTTGCATGATGAACCTCCAATTATTTTGAACAGTAAGTTTCTACTGATAGAAACAAATGGTTTTTTTATTGTAACGTAAAATTTAGTCTTTGTCTTTGAGTCTAAAAGTGATTCATTAAAGGGACTTAGTAACATTGTCCAAATCCTCAAAATAAAATTTTAATTCTAGCGGTTCCCTTATACCTTGTTGTATTCGTATTAACAATAAAATCATGGGACAGGTTTCGGTTTTTCAAATTTCCCTTTCGTTACAAAGATATGTACGATCAAAGTATTCAGATAAGAAAAACGAGTTTTTCTTCTGTGTACAAAGTGAGTGCAGTGAGTTATTGAATATCACTTTGCATTTTCGCTCATTACTTGGCCATGCAATGTCCATTTGACTTGAAATTTGCACACAATACCCTGTGGACATATGAGATAACAACAATATACATTGCATCAACCATTCATCACTTTTTGCACATGTCAACAAAGTTACTAGATCCCTTTAACTTGTTCAGATTCAACCAAAAACATGTGGAGCTTTTTAATTTCACTTGTAACTCGTTGTTTGGCTTATGGTATGACAGAAGAATAAATTGGGTTTTGATTTGTCAAATGTCTCCCTAATTATGGGGATATGTATGATCAGAGTGAATAGAGTTCCGGAACGCTTCTTGATTGTAGTCAAAGTCTATGGGAAAGAGGTGATAACATTTCACATCAATTTCACTATTATATGGAACAGTGTTCTTGACACTTTATTTGACTAGAAAGTGTTTTTGAAAGATTTGTTTGATTTTACAGTTGCCTTGAAGATTTGAACCTAATGTCTTTTAAGAAGTGATTTATGTAACAGTGGCATTAATGAACGGCAGGAAATTTTCTAGTGAAAGTTATGAAATTGGTACTTCTCAATCTTGTCAAATTTGTCAAATTATGATTTGGTTATTATGAAGTAAAATGGATTGATAATCAAGTTGCTTTGTTGGATTATACCATAGTTATTTGGGCAAAAGATTCTTTCAAAACAATGTACAGTAAGGTAAATATAACACAAGGGATATTGTCAACCTACTATCATGTTACAAATGAGTGATGCTTCATATCGATCTTATTCAAGCTCTGAATTAATAAGCCACCTATTGTAGTATTTTCTCAACATTGATAAGGTCACCAATAACATTGCTTCCATAATGTATCACGACCTATTCTGTATTTATTTTTTGTAATATTCTTGTCCAACCCAGTTGCCAGTACCGAGTCTTCAGAGCCCAGACCATCCAACGACCCCATGACCTGTCCAGTGGTCAAAGGTCAACAAACTCTTATTGAGGTTGACAAGGGTTTCAACAGGGGCCTTGGCATCAGCATCAGTGGAGGAGTAGACACACAACAGGTAAACAAACAAACATTGAATATAAGATTCTCAATTTGTATGTGGGTATGTTTATTTTGTTTTAACCTGTATGCAAGCCTTTACACTAAATTTATTTTGTACTTGCCTCTTTTGGCAAGTAGCATCTTTAAAGGGACTTAGTAACATTGTCCAAATCCTCAAAATAAAATTTTAATTCTAGCGGTTCCCTCATACCTTGTTGTATTTGTATTAACAATAAAATCATGGGACCGGTTTCGGTTTTTCTAATTTTCCTTTCGTTACAAAGATATGGTTGATCGAAGTATTCCGATAAGAAAAACTCCCCCGGAGTTTCGAAACCATGTACAAAGTGAGTGCAGTGAGTTAGTGAATATCACTTTGCATTTTCGCTCATTACTTGGCCATGCAATGTCCATTTGACTTGAAATGTTCACACAATACCCTGTGGACATATGAGATAACAACAATATACATTGCATCAACCCTTCATCACTTTTTGCACATGTCATCAAAGTTACTAGATCCCTTTAATTATCAAATTATACACCGTACTTGCCCAAACAGAAAATGTACTTGCCCCCCCCCCCCCCCCCCAAAAAAAAAAATTTACACATGAGGAATTACATTTCATCTTATGTCTGCTGTATGTTAATGTTTCTTTTCTGTATACATGCATTTGTTTCAGGCGGCCATTCGTGTAAGAGATGTCCAGTCTACAGGTGCAGCAGGCAGGGATAGCAGGCTACAACCTGGGGACAGACTTCTAGAGGTAAAATACTGATATTAATTGGGTTGAATGGGGTAAGGCAAATGATTTTAATTTGTACATGAACTTAATAACCTGTTCTGGATTGGTCCTGGAAATAATCTGGCTGGGGTCTGCCGGAAAATTAATAGCTATTTTCAAAACTAGTCGTCTTCAGTGGGTTAAAACATATTAGGAGCTGTAGTTATAAAAAATAATCATTACTCTATAAAAATAAATGAAGCATGTAAACAATTCAAATCTGCTTCTCCCAGAATTTAGCATTTTCTATTCAGGATGTTATGGAATTATTCATTTTGTTGTCTGTCTATGAAAAAGGTTGACAGCTTGGAAATGTCCAACATCACCCACGAGGCTGCCATCAACGTCCTGCGGCAGACGGGCCCGACGGTCAAGCTACTGGTGCTCCGTGAGGACCCCCCTCAATTTTCCCCCACACCCACTCCCCAGGCGCAAGGGGAAGAGGTGGCTGAAGAAGGGGTCGAAGTTCATACCGTGGTGTTGCAACAGACAGCTGGACATACCCTGGGCCTCAGCATAGCTGGAAAGTGAGTATGGACATCACTCGCTCAGAATTATCCCTTACTGCATTTTAAAATTTGTCCACTCAGGGACATAATGGTCATTGAAATAAATAAAAAATAATGGCAAATTGGGGGACAGCTGTGCAGTCAATCAAACTGTTCTATTATTTAATTTTGTTTCCACCTTCATTCTTTTAACTCTATTATATTTTTAATTTCAATATTTAAAAAAATTACATGAACTATGCTAGACATGTGCAAAGATACACAATTTAGTTAAAGGAGACATTTGGGATGAGGTATATCACATCAAATTGTCTCCAGTGATTATTATGCACCTGGTGGAGTTGAGATGGTGCACAAGATAATAGCGCAGGTTTGAACTACCTGATGACCGAGGGTAATACAAATACAGCGCTTAGAAACCCTGTATTGAGAGCTATGTATTAAATGTAATCTATTATTTGTTTATTATTTTAATAAGAGTGTGTTTTTGTGTTTCCTCTCTTCTCAGGAATGGGTCTCTGTTTGTGTCTAACATCGCCCCAGGCAGCGTCGCCCATAGCAACGGTCACCTGATGAGAGGTGATGAGATTCTAGCGGTCAATGGTCGAGCGGTCAAGAACATTCCACAGGAGGCACTGGCCACGTTACGACAGGTAATGTCAGATTTGTTACTACTCCCCCAGTACTAACCCATTCAAAAAATGTACAGTTTTTGTACATATTGGCCCAATTTCTCAACAATAGTTTAGAGATTTAAAAAATGTATTTCACAGTGAGCATTACCAACAAAAATTGTGATTTATTAAATTTATACAGTAAACTTGAAAAAGTAATTTACAATTCAGGATTAATTTGATGAGCATTGTCTAAATATGATTTGACTTTCAATTTCAATTGCCGAAAGTAGCGCAAAATGAACAAAAATTACCCCTTTTTAGCTCACCTGATCCAGAAGTATGACAGACCTGATATTTCATATTTAGATGCCTCTATTGATGAAGAATGAAAGTTGTTCACAAGATTTTTGTGGGTGGTCCCATAAGGGCCCTGTGGGCGTAACAGTTTTTTGGGGGGCCCTACCATAGGAAATATACATTTTCATCTTCTTCTCCAGAATCAATGATTAGATTCCAACCAAACATGGCAGGAATCATCTTTAGGGGTAGAGGAACCAAAGTTGCTAAAATGGTGGGCGTGGCCCCCAGGGGGGCCCTGGAGGAGGGCACCAAGTGTAAAAAATATGTAAATTTTAAACATCTTCTTCTCAAGATCCAGAAGTATGACAGACCTGATATTTCATATGTAGATGCCTCTATTGATGAAGAATGAAAGTTGTTCACAAGATTTTTGTGGGTGGCCCCACAAGGGCCCTGTGGGCGTAACAGTTTTTTTTGGGGCCCTACCATAGGAAATATACATTTTCATCTTCTTCTCCAGAACCAATGATTAGATTCCAACCAAACATGGCAGGAATCATCCTTAGGGGTAGAGGAATCGAAGTTGCTAAAATGGTGGGCGTGGCCCTCAGGGGGGCCCTGGGGGAGGGCACCAAGTGTAAAAAATATGTTAATTTTAAATATCTTCTTCTCAAGATCCAGAAGTATGACAGGCCATCGCAGAATGGCCCCATAGGGTCCCTATGTGAGTGGGGTTAATATGCTGAAGTGGTCAGTGGCTGGTGAAATGTGTTAAGCTTTGTCTTATATGTGTGTCTGTCTTTTTTTATGATTCACCCAAACATTATGGTAAATCATAATGTTAGGTACAGGGGATCAAAAGTTATTGATTAAATAGTACATCACATTATAGATTTTCGCATGATTTCAACTGATTTCATATCTTCTGAGGGTGCCAGAGAGAACATGCGCCAGATGTGAATTGATTGACCTCAGGTGAGCGTCGTGCCCCCCTGGGGCTCTTGTTACTGTATGCGCTTGTAATTGCCAAAAATCTGATCATTCCCACCTTCACAGAATGCGGAGGGTGATGTGAACCTGAAGGTCTCTCGTCGGAAAGACGGCATCGGGAATCGCATGAGCATGGGGTCCTTTGAAGAGGTGGTGAAGGCAGAGCCTGTCCAGGCTGGGACACCCATACCAGGAGCAGGTAAGCGGGACAAGAACTCTTAAAGGGATCTAGTAACTTTGTTGACATGTGCAAAAAGTGATGATGTATATTGTTGTTATCTGATATCTCCACTGGGTGTTGTGTGAAAATTTCAAGTTAAATGGACGTTACATGGCCGAGTAATGAACAAAAATGCAAAGTTATATTCACTAACTCATTGCACTCACTTTGTTACTAAGTCCCTTTAAAGGGATCTAGTTACTTTGTCTGAATCTACCAAAATCGTTTGCATCTCTTGTAGTTCTTTTTATGCCTGGTTGTTATCTTCTTACTAGTAGAAGTATGAGACCTGCTTTGGTTTTCAAATGTTCTCTTTGTTATTAAAGAGAGATTTAAAGATATCTAGTAAACTAACATGTGCAAAAACCAACAACGAGTTGATGAAATATGTGCTTTTGTAATCTGATATGTCCACCGAGTGATGTGTGAAAATTCCATATTAAATGAAAGTCATATCAAGCTAAGATGCAAACCACTATTTTCTATTAAACTCATTGTCATAAGTTTGTACACAGTTCATATGACGAACCGCGGTGTAGCATTTCAAACAGCGCCCTCTTCATCTCCTTGTATGATGACAATCTTTAATATTAGATTCAACTTTCTATTCGTCTTTTCAGGAGCAGAAGCCAAGGTAGATGCGAGGACAGCCTTCATGCAGCAGCAAGAATCCTTTGGATCTAGTACGGAGATGCCTCCTGAAGAAACTGCAAGGTACGTTGCCTCGTAATATCATAATATTTTTTTAGATCATAAAGATAAAATTGTTGGGCAGGCAAGAGCTGTGAAGTTAACGTTGATTTCTTTATGATTGGGGTTTGTGTCGGTTTGTGATAGCTTCTGAACATCACAAACGCTGAAATGGGTTTCAGGGACGAACAACCGTCAATTTCTGAAGACTATGTGTAAAGGGTGTTTACATATCAACATCAAGATTATTAATTATCAACTCATCAATAAATACTTCCCTAATTTGTGTCCAATCATCTTATTCTTTATGTCATCTAGCTCCCAAGGTTCATCAGTGAAGACCATCACGCTAGAGCGAGGCCCGGAATGTTTAGGGTTCAGCATCGTAGGCGGTTACAGCAGCCCCCAAGGCCATCTTCCCATCTACATCAAGACTGCTTTATTATATTTCAAGTAGTCCATCGGTTCGATGTATTTTTATACAAGATTTTATGAAACCCTTTGGTCTTTTGTCACTTACAGTTCCCAAGGTTCATCAGTGAAGACCATCACGCTAGAGAGAGGTCCCGAAGGTTTAGGGTTCAGCATCGTAGGCGGTTACGGCAGCCCCCACGGCCATCTCCTCATCTACATCATGACTGCTTAATTATATTTCAAGTAGTCCATCGGTTCGATGTATTTATCACAAGATTTTTTGAAACCCTTTGGTCTTTTGTCACTTATAGTTCCCAAGGATCATCAGTGAAGACCATCACGCTGGAGCGAGGCCCGGAAGGTTTAGGGTTCAGCATCGTAGGCGGTTACGGCAGCCCCCACGGCGACCTCCCCATCTACATCAAGACCGTGTTCGACCGTGGAGCGGCCGCGGACGCCCGGCAGCTCAAGAGAGGGGATCAGATCCTGTCCGTCAATGGCGAGTCACTAGAGGGCGCCACACACCAAATCGCAGTCAGTTTACTTAAGAAGGCCCGCGGCCAGGTCATTCTAACCATCGTTGTATAGACTGTCCACCACATTTTTTATTCCTCCTGCTCTTTTCACACAAATTTCCAGTGCCCTGTTCATAAAATGTTTCCAATTGTTGTAAATGCCCAATTATGGTAACTACTATGACAACAGTTATAATGCTCCCTTTCGTTTGGCTGTTGACTTAATAGTAAAAAATAATTAGACATTTATAACAATTGGAAAAGTTTTGTGACACGGGCGCCCAGGGCCGTATTCATGACAACCCATTAGCTTAATAGTTTCATGCTAAGTCTTTGTTGGATGATGAGGTTAAGTGAGCAATGAGTAATTTTCTTAGTAGTCATCTAGGGTTTAGTCTGGTAGTAATTTGTTTTACTTACTAAGTAAACCATGGTTGGCAACTGAATTTACGTCTTGTTCTATACCTGTGTCATAATGTCCGACATTCAAATTAAACTTAGCATGAAACTATTATTAAAGTTAGGGGGATTTCATGAATATGGGCTCAGTAGGTATCCCAATTCCAATCAATTGTATTCAGTACTGATTCTCATTTTGGTATAAACTTGTTTGAGCACCATCTACCCATATGACTCATAAACTGATTTTTAATTTAATTTTAACTTAACAGTGCTTGAATGAAGAATGTTATTCTCAAGAAAGCAATAGGCTATAAAGCTTATGCTTCATATTCTTAAATTTGTTTCAGTCGGAAAATCTAATCCTTGTGTTTTTATCTACGAATAAAATGTATTCATACTGTATAATGTTCCTCACTTCTTTACATTTCAATCATATTTAGACAACTGCCACTGGAAGTTGTATTCATAATTTCTCAATAATTCAATTTGCCGATTCAGATGTTAGAATTTGACTATTTAAATTAAAACCTAGAACAAATATCTTGCGACCTACACAGTACTAAATGTTTGCTATGCCAGAATAAGCACCATCATTCATTCCATACAACTGACCATAATGTTGGAAGTGGGTTGCGTTGCTTCTTTTCCTTTGTTACTGGTACCTTCTTTTGTTCAGAGTTTCATTTTCATATAAAACGGCCTAATATACAACAAATGATGTTGGCCCCATTGCAGAAAGTTTTGCAATCAATCGTAAAGTAACAATTAATTGCAAGTCGGATCCTGTGACTAAATGAACAAATCTGATAGGTTCAAATGTGCACATTTTCTGACTTCGTGCAATTAATTGCAACTTTACAATCGATTGCAACACTTTCTGGTTTTGTTTGGAAGGGTAATTGATCTTACTGATTATCCAATAACATTTTAAAATTTGATTGGTTGTAGATTGGGTTAGTGATGATTCAATAGCATTTTTTTCACTGGTTGCCTGTTAGTTGTGTTAGTAATTTTAATGATGATTCAATAAAATGTGTCATTTTGCATCATGTATTTCAACTGTACGAAGCAGTTAACAAAAGAAACAATCAACTCATATAAAGTTTACTAGCTCTTAAAATTAGTTTCTTTTTTATATGCTGATGTTTTGATTTCCTTTTAGATCGCTAAACAATAGAATTAACTTTGTATGCATTGCACAGTACTAAATGTTTGTCCAGATTCTGATATTTATACATGATACTTCAATTTGAAAAAAAGAAATGTGATAATGTGACTGTGATATTTATTAAAACAAGTACTAAATAGATTTGTTACATTGTTTGCGCAGTTTTATTCTTGGAAAAAAAAACTGCCATTACAAATGAAAATCAAAAGCCTGCAGCAACAAACAAATTAGTAATCAGGTTGGTATATATATAGTTCCTGTCGATGTTCAGTATGTTAGTACAGTCTCTTTGTTCACATTTATGGCTCTTAGGGGAGGGGGAGGGGGTCCATGTTTGGCATTGCCATGGTTTGTGTCCTGTTGATACGCTTGCTAAAGTTTTCCAGAATTTTCTATTCATAATGATAACAGATACAAAAACCACAGACAATAATATAAAAGTACTGTATACACATATCAGGCATAAGTGATATTTAGTTATACCTTTATTGACGTGTTTATTCAAAAGTTGCTGGTACTAGCAAAAAGGCAAGGGAAGGATGATTAAAAAAACTAGAGTAAAGGCCATAAAACTTTTGCTGCAACTTCTTTCCGTTGCAATATAACAAAAATTGTTTTAACATGATTGATATCATTTCAAGGATAGTGTTAAAATGAAGACTATCGGTTTCAGTTGCATAGGAAACAAGATAAGATTATAATAGGTATGTGATATTTTATCTTCAGTGAAATGTTCAAGTGCAAATTGCTGGTACATGTACATGTATGGAAACTTTGGAAAGAATAGTATACATGGAGTAAAAATAAGCATGAACAAAGTTTAGCAAACTGGGTGAGGATGTTTGTATCAATTCCTGTTGTGATAAAAGAACACAAAGATTAGATCATCACCTGTTTATATATCCAGGGCCATGATATTGAATTTTCAGTGAATGATGAAATAAAGAGTGCGTTTAATACATAGTTATGAGTAAGATAATGCACAGTGAGGTAAGAGTTGACTTTAACAAGGTTGGGCAAACTCTTGTAACATTTCTGTATCACTTTTTTTCATTTGTGATATAACAGCACATGATATGACTTATATCAGTCGTTTGTATAACCAGGGCCGTGATACGTGTGAGGGAACGATAGTGAAGATGCACAGTGAATAACACATTTGAACAAATACAAAGATGAATGCTCATTTGAGCCACTTTTGTACTAAATGTACTTTTTGTTTTGATAAAAGAAAAAACAAGATAAGATTCCAAGCTGATTTTATCTCCAGGGTTTTGATATTAAATCTTTAGTGAACGATTCAATTTAGTGTGTTTTTGTAATGAAGGATAATGTGATAAAGATGTAAGTTTAGAAAAACCCTTTTGACACCTTTGTACCACTTCTCAGATGGGATAAAAGAGAAACAGGATCAACTATCAAACTGCATTTGTCTTTAGGTCAGTGCATTTGTCTTTAGGTCAGTGAAAATTAAAATGAAAACTGCTGGTACATATAACAGTTCCTACAGTTGAACAAACTTTTCTCCCATTTTTATGCTGGTATTAATCGCTATTATGACTTCCTTGTTTGGGTTCATCAAGTTTTATTGCCTGGTAATAAACCCATAACTAAATTACCTGAACAAGCACTCTATATACAATCCATAATCCATTAAGTTTGTAACTAAATTGTATTCACTATAGTGTTTGCTTAAACTGTTATCGTTATGTTAATTTATTTAGTTTTTAAATTGAGTTATTTATGAACAAAGATTGTATTGCCTTAATCGTAGATTGTCCATTGCTCAATTACCTGATATACAGTGTGTGTAAAAATCCACATTCTATGAATACTTCACCCTTAGTTATCGCTTGCTTGCTTGGCAGTGTTCCATTCCATTCATATGTATAATTAATAACCATGTTTCCATGAATTAAAATAAGGGGATGAAACAGAGTAGTATATTCAATATGACCCTAAAAGTATTTTCATTACCATAATTGAATCATGAAGAACTGAAAAGGTCTTCAGCTGATAAAACAAACCAAAAGAATTATTATTGCCATGATTTTTATTGGGGATTTAGTTAATTTTTAATTGTGAAAGAGTTAAAGAGAAGACTATGATAATTATAGTACTAAGAGTGATACAAATTGTACTGAAGATGTTGTATAATTATTGGTATAAAGATGAAATACAAATTTCCCTGTGATTTTTAACCTGTAAGATATTATTATTTTAATGTAAATACTAGTATATATATATGCCATAATTTTCTTATTACTATGTATTCCATTGGTTTCCATCTCTTATATATTCCAACACTTATTCAACTAAATTTGTAAAAATAAAAAACATATTTGTATTTTATTTATCACTTTGTTTTAAAGCAGTTTATGTTAGTTTTGTAAATATGATATTAAGATAGTGACTTTACTATTCCTTACTAACATAAAAAGTGCCTTGAACTCCAACATCTTAGATATGTTCAGTGTATTCCCATTATATATTTTATAAAGCATTACTAATAAAAAACATATATTATATCATTGCATTTCATGTATACATGTCATACTCCAGATGTATGTAGAGTGAAAATAAAACAGTAATCACACACAACATACAGAAATGTGCACATGTATTTATTTTTTCAAGTGATTTTGAGTGTTCTTTCCATGTGTACAAAGAATGTATGATAATAATAGATGTCTCTTATTATGGCACATATCAAGACCGAATGACTTCTCAATACGCTTATGAGTGTGTGTATGTTTTTGTCAAGTGTAATTATGAGGCTATATGTCATATATTTCCATAATATTTCTTCAATATCAGATCATAAAAATGGTTTCAAATTTACAGGTACCGGATATTGGGGATGTTTTTATAGGTGGGTGTAACTTTCAAAGTTATATCAGAGGTTTTTATATTTTATTTACATTCATGTATATTCCTATTAGAGGCTTGTTTGCATTAAACGCCATATAAATACGTCATATTATTATTAGGTACTCATAACTTTTATGTATGCAGTTTAGGAAATAATTATTAAGCTGTTTGATATTGTGTAGTTGAATGACTTTGAAATGTGCGACTTCTCTTTTATCCTTATCTTGTTGTATGTACTTCTGACATGTAATCTTATCTCAAGAGCTACATTTTTATCTTAACAAATGAAACGATGCTTCCAAATCTATTGATACTGATAAGCAGGGTAGATAAATATATAGGTTTTTTAGCTGTTTTTGATGGAGTGTCAACTTATGCTATCTGATTGATTTACTTTATTTGTCGCATTGTCTGGTGCAGTGGCGTAGCTACTGGGGTGGGGGGGGGCACAGGGCACTTGCAAAAACAATTACAAAGATAACGTGAAAGTCATATAAAAGAACAAAGAAAATAATACATAGATTGTACCCCCAATTAGTTACGTGTCCCCCCCCCCCCCCCCCCCCCCCCCCCCCCCCAGTCCAACCACGCTACGGCACTGGTATGATGTTTGATGTCAGAATCCGCACATTTACTGCGTTTGGGTCGCAGAACTTTTCGAGGACTGATCTATGATTTGTAGACGAGTATTCTTAGTATGGATGTATGCTGATGTTGATATTATTACTTATTCTTTCGTTAATTAATTGTACAGAACATGATTTGATTGATTATATATAACGTCTTCCGTTTTATTCCTCCAAGTTTCATTTACTTGCTTTCAGTTCTTGCCTTTCTGTGAACAAAAATATATATGTCAAAAACTCAGAAACTAAAAGACGTGACTAATGAAATTAACACTGCTACATAAATACACTGCAGTGGTCTAAGATATTGTTACATCTGAGCTTCCAAACTGCATTTCCCATCAGTGGCGCAGCATGGTCGGACTGATTGGGGGTGTACTACACCTTATGTATTTTGTCCACAGATTTTCCTAAATATTTTATTTCTTCAAATGATTGGGGTTTCCCTGTGCCCCCCAGTAGCTACGGGGGGGGGGGGGGGGGGGGGGGGGGGGGGGGGGTACACCTTATGTATTTCTCTGTTTTTTTTCCTTATGTTGTTTGGGGGGTCAAATTATTGGGGTGCCCCCCGTGCTTCCCTATAGCTACACCACTGAATAATATTGTTACATCTTAGCTTCCAACCATTCCTTTTCTCATAACCGTGGATACAACAATGTGCTATTATTCACCTGGTCGAGGGTCTTTTATCTTTCAAAATAGTCTGCTGAAAATCGAACGATGTTTGCTCCAATCAGACTCGACAAACATCATTTACTTGAACTGGCAAAGTTCACGAAGAGTTCTTGGCCAGGCCTGGCCTACTTGTTAGATATTACACGTTTTGACAATACATAATAACCATTATTGAAATGGGGGAATAGTAACTCAATAGTTTGTTTTTTTCAAAATTATAGGGGGTAGTTTGAAACTTTTAATCGGTCCGCTTGTACCTATTATATAGTAGCATGAAGGGCAAGTTTTTTTTTTGTCAAATTGATCAAATTGATAAAAAAAAAAAAAGTTTGGAACTTTTAATCGGTCCGCTTGTACCTAGTATGTGGTAGCATGAAACCGGTTCTATCCGTTATAAGTTTCCCTTTCAAAATGTTACAAACCATAACCAGTATATTATGCCACATGATATCGTGAAACCAGCACTTTCATTGTTATTTGTTATGTTCTACCGAGAGGTTTCACAGGTTCTGTTAAATTTGCAATAGTTTTTGTTCGGTAGCTTTTCAATGATAACTATGGGCGTATTACCGTATATGGGTAATTTTTTGCTTGGAGGGAAGATGGGTGGGGTGGTTTAGACCGAAAACCAGACCAGCAACCTATGTTAGAAATACAAATAATAGTTACGTTTCTGGTCCACCGTGAGGCTCGAACTCGGACCTTCGCGTTATCAGCACGACGCTCTGCCGACTGAGCTAGCAGACTTTTACGAAATACAACATTAGGTCTACTCACTATCATTTCTCTTTTCCCTTTTCTATATTATCCTCATTTTGTTTTGTAAATTTTGTATTCAACATATGAAAATGTTTACCACAAAATCAACTCCGATTAATAGATGTTTACAACTGTTACAAATTTGTGTTTTGTTTTGTTTGAATGTCATACTCGACTGTTCTATAAATCATTTCGATCCGGGGGTGACATAATTATTAGTAGTTATTCAAGCAAAACTACTTATTGCACCACGCGTCCTATGAAAGTCA